>VMDO01005077.1:0-116062 GCA_007922755.1 Pedetes capensis
GGAGGAGGTAGGAGGAGGAGGATGCAGGAAAGGAGGAGGAGGAGAGGAGTTGGAGAGGAGGACGACGCAGCGGAGGCAGCAGTGGCAGTGGCAATGGAGGAGAGTACCATGACCTGACACATGCAGGACCCCACCTGGCACACTGGAGCTTCCATAACCACGGGGAGCTCAAAGGTTTGACTCGCAAGTAGATTTCCTAAAACCTCTCCAAAGGCATTTGACCTCAGAATACAAAACATGAGGAGTGTGGCTGTGCTCCTGAACACAGGCAGGACACACCCCAAGGTAGTGTCACACCAAGGCACTTGAAGTGGTCTCGTCACTTTCACACAACAGCTTTTGCTTTAGCAATGAGCCGGGGCCTGCTGAACAGAAGGTCTGTGAAGTTTCTGTGCTCCTGACAGCCCACGTGTCACCACACAGCTCTGACCCACAGGTTCTCAGTAGACTCGGGGGGAAGAAGCCCGTGGCTCTGAATCTCCTTTCACTTAAATCTCTCAAAGAACTGGTGATTGGTTACAAAGGGGCTACACAGACCATGCGGTTGGTCAGTAGCAATCCCAGGTCCCCTGACTCTCCCTGAGCGCTCTAACCCCACATCCCCAACAAATCACTCATTTCCATTACTTCCCAAGCACATCTCCCATGAAAGGGTAGCCAATAATCTCCCTTTCCACATACGACATTCTCTCCTTCTCCTTCCAGCCTCACGGATGGATCCCACATATTGAAAAGCAGCTCCGAGTACTATGGAAAGACCTCCACAGCAGCAGATTCTGCAAAAATCCCCAGCTTTTGCCACCATAAGGCTTGCGTCCCCAGCTCCATAAAGTCTGGTCCTCCCCTCTCCTGGGTGCCAAGAGACGTCCAATGCAGAAAGCCAAAGCAGGAGAGGCTGGGTGAGGTGACCGCCTGGCACCAGAGACTGGAGGGGCTGCATGGAGGTGATAACAAAAGTGGGCGCTGCCCGTGGCTGGCACTTCGAGCCCACTCGTCCCTGTGATCTTCGGTTGCAAATCTTCTTGGCTGTTCCATGCGCACTTCTCAAGTCCTTCTAGCCTCAAGGGGCCACCTCACCCTGCTGCTTCCCCATGCTATGTGGCAGATGATGCAGGGTGACATATAGCAACTCACAGCTCAGTCCCATCCTTTGGGGCAAAGGCAGCCTACGGCTGGTTCCCACGGCCCCAGCTGGCAAATAAGCCCCTCAGGAGCCAGGTAAGTCCAGCAGAGTGTGCGTCAGGCAGGGAGCCCACGTGTGCTGGGAGGTGTGCAGGTGGCGGGGGCCCAGGTTGGAAGAAGCTCATAGCCGCTTGCGAGCCTCTGCCTGCACCAGGCAGGAGCGAATGCGGAACAGGCTCGCGCTCTGCAACCCGCTGCTCTCAAAGGCTCTGGCAGGCTCATCCTCTCCATGACTCATCCCGCTTCACTCGCAGGACTTTCTAATGCCTTTTATCTGCCACAAACGCTCTTGTCAGGGAGCTGGTAGGTGTTAGATGTTCAAGCGGACTCAGGGGTGCAAGCACAGACGGAGGCTTTTGAAAAGCACATTTGTCTCACTTAAAAACAGCAAAAACAATACACCTGCCCACCTTAAAGTGCTTCTTGGGGAATGAACTGCCCTCCTCTGACTTCTGAGCTCCCTCCTCACTACCTTTAAGTGGGTAGGAACCTCCTCCCCAGAGAGACAGCACAGGGCTAGGTGCAGGGGGCGGTACCCCACTGCGCATGTGGGAGGCCTTAGGTTCCATCCCTAGCACCCAATCACGACAGGCCAGCATTGCCTTAGAAGTGAGTCCACAGTCCCCCTACAGGGGCAGGCTGCAGCAGGAAGGAAACAAAGAATGCATGGAAATTATGCCAGGACTGGAGATGGCTTGGGCTGAGCTCAGCTCCTGTTGCTGCTGGCCAACCCGAAGCTCTGTGCACTGGGGCTTGGCCCGATGCAGAGCCTCTTTGGGGTAACAACGGAGCTGTCTTCAGAAGTGTCGAGCCAGAGGGCAAGAATGTTAGTGAAAGCGAAGTGTGATTAAAGAAGCAACTCTCTATTCCCGACTCTCCTTTAATAATTGACAACACATCTGATCCCTAGCATAATGGGGAAAAAAGAAATCGAAAATATTAGGTTGTTTTCCAAATTTTTGAGTCACATGTAAAAATACTCCAGGAAGTCACCCTGATCTAAGAAGCCTGAAGTCAGTCACCTTCCCTGAACAGAGGTGGGAAGACCACCCGACTGAGCAAAGCCAACTCCATTCCCCCAGCACTGGACAAGAGTGGGAGCTGAAGACCCTGATGGAGAGGAAGATAAGGGATACAAGAGGGCAGAACAGGGTCAGGGATATAAGGCAGGTGCCCATGAGACATACCATTCAGAGATCAGCCCCAGGGAGGAGGGACAGCTTGGGCCTTACAGCTCTTGCTTCAGCAATGAGCCGGGCCTGCTGAACAGAAGGTCTGTGAAGTTTCTGTGCTCCTGACAGCCCACGTGTCACCGAGTCTACTGAGACTCGGGGGGAAGAAGCCCGTGGCTCAGAATCTCCTTTCACTTAAATCTCTCAAAGAACTGGTGATTGTTAAAAAGGGGCTACACAGACCATGTGGTTGGTCTTACAGAGCAGCAGGGGAACCTGTTCAGGTGTCTTGGGTGGCCAGTGCTGGCCCATGAGGAAGAACAGCAGGACCATGGAGTATCTGAGGACCACCAGCTGCTGATGGGGCTGTCATCAGAGGCTGGGGAGGGAGCTGGCATGACTCCCTTAGACCCCCCCCTCTGAAGCAGCTAATCATCAAGTGCTTTCTGGGGTCGGGGAAGGTGACTGGTCCCAGTGTGAGAGGTTGACTGGGATCTGGAGGTGAAGAGAGCGAGGCTAGGGTGAGGTTAGAGAGGTGAAAAGGAAGGCACAGAGGTGAGAGATGTGGTGAATGCAGAGGTCACGGGGCAGGGCCTGGAGAAAAGAGGGCAGCAAAAAGGGTTAGAGACAGGGTAGGTGGCTGGGATTCACTGTGGATATGATGGATCGTGGGGGGAAAGGGCGGGGCTAGGGAAGAAAATACAGAGGGAGCAGAGGCACCTGGGTGCAGCTGTCTCCCTGCCTCAGGGCCCTGGATCAGCAGGGCATCCGGCTCTGTCCCTGTGCCCTGCACACCTCAGTGCTGATGTGAGGGTCAAGTGCAAGGCAATAGGCTAAAGTCCCGTTACGATAAACACAGCATCATCAAATGCCAGGGGCTTAAAAACACAGACCTAAAGTGAGCTTGAGCCTAGGATGTACATGGGGTCAAACATGAACTTAGGGCCCAAGAGACAATTTTTAAATCAAAAGAAAGCTGAGAGTCCTGTCTGCACCCTGACCCAGAGGCCCAGTCTCTCAACCACAGATAGGAGGTCCTGGCCAGGAGGCTAAGAAAGTGGTCTTCTTAGCAGGGAGGGAGGGAGCCTCCGGCTGCTCTGGTCCCTGGAAGGATGCACCGAGGATTAAGGAACTGGGCCCATCTTCAGGGAGTGCCATGCACTTGACAGCCTTTATTTTTAGGTTAATATGATGATGCTATTAATATCACTGGATTCCCAGCAAGAAAGGGGCGACAGAAATCAAGCACCATTTGCCACTTCTTCCAGCCACACGCTCCTCACTACTTCCACTTTGAAGCTGCAGACCCAGAAAGGTCCCATGGGCTCATACAAGGGCCATGGGAGGCTGCCCTGGGCTTTGAGAGTGAGGACTGGCTATTCTCCCACCCTTAACAATGCCACAGAGTACCTCAAGGGCACAGCCCTCTCATAGGAGCCCACAACCACGACCTTCAGTCCTGTTGTTGTTGTTGTGTGCCATCGAGTCGGTATCTGACTCATAGCGACCCTCATAGGGTTTTCAGTGGCTGACTGTTTCGGGATTACCTTGGGAGTGGATTGCCAGGTCCTTCTCCCATTTTTGCGGTGCTGGGAATTGAACTCAGGACCTCAGAGACTGCAGCGCAGCACTCTACCAACTGAGCTAAATCCCAGCCCACCTTCAGTCCTACACAAAATAAAACCACCAAACTTTTTACTTCGCATGGCCGATTGCAACTTACAAAGTAGGAAGGCGCAAGAAATATTCCAAATATGCTGGCCCTGGCACTGGCTGGGCTCTTGGCTGACTCAATCGCTTGTCCTGTCTTCCAGACAGCAGAGGGAGGAAAGTGATAGAAGACTACAGATTGCACTTCATAAAGCAACTTGGTTTTTCTTAAATAAACACACACTTTTCAGTGAAATGTTCAGCTCAGCCCCTTGATTCCACAATTGCAGCCCATCTTAGGTTACCACAATCGGGTAAGTGCCACTTGTTTGAAGAAATGAAATGATTAGCTGAAGGAATGAAGGGATTGTATCCCATTATAGTTCATCATAGAATACTGATGTCCCAAAACAACCCATTACTTTTGGGGAAAAAACACCCCATGTGTTAAAAACGAGAGGAAAGTATCATTCCAAGGGCAAAAGGACACATCCTGTGGGCCTGACACCTCCTAGTGGAAGTCTATATACAAGTTAATTTCTTGTCCCTTCAGAGACTTGCATCAAAACCATTATTATTTGTAACTTTTGAGGGAAAAACTGCTTTTAAACGTTTATGAAACAAAAAACAAAAGCAAACAATACAAATGAAGTGCCATTAAGTACCGAATAAATTATCTACGCACTGAGAAACTCAGGCTCATGCTTATTTTATTTTAGAATGCCTTGTATGGTGGCTAATTATATGCCACATTCATCTATTGAGTTACCTGATAAGGTATTTGAAGGAGTGAGTCTTTTCAGTATTCTCTACCATACCCAGCCTGGGGTCTTTTTTTTTTCCCCCAGTACTAAGGGGTTGAACCCAAGGCCTCATGAATGATAGACAAGCACCCTACCACTAATCACATCCCCAACCCCTTTTGTATCTTGAGACAGGTTCTCGCTAAGTTACACAGGCTTCCTCTAGCCTCAAACTCACAATCCTCCTGCCTCGGCTTCCCAAGTCAGTGGATGACAGGGGTGAGTAGTGGTGCTTAGCTCAGCCTGGGGTCTTTTGTGTAGTCACCCAGCAATAACTTTGAATGAATGAATGATTAAATGAACAGCCGGGTTAGTTTCCTGCAACTTTAGTAGGACCAACTATGCTTTCCCTTTTTCACTTTAATGGGAATATTCTGGGGTGAGGAAAATAGATGGGAGGATTTAGAAATGACTGGTCAGAAAAGAAGGCCTATCCTCCTCCTTCTTGTGCCCTTGGCAGACATTAATAATCAATTATAGGACTCTTGCTGAGTGTTGATTAGATCTCAGATTTCATCTCAGATGCCAAGCTCAATCAATCTGCAGTAGCTGCTCTAAGTGCTAGGGAGAAACGGATCCATTTGCCTTTCCTGTGTTAGAAACAGATTTGTAAAAGCAATAAACTACTGAAAAAGAATGCAGGGTTATTTCTCTGGTTTTAATGTCATCTCTTTTTTTAAAAAAATCCTTCTTTCTTCCTGCCCTGATTTTTCTCCCCTTGATAGTCTACCCCATCCTGTTTAAACAGAACTGTGTCTGATAATCTAGTCAACTTTCCTTGCAGATGCTGCCCTTGGTTCCTGCCTGGTGCCCAGGGCCCCCTCCCTGTGAGGTCATATATGCATGCTCACCACCTTCCGTATCTGGCAGACCCCAGACAGCAGAGAACTGGACATTTTGTCGTTCTCCTCAGCTCCCTCAACAGTCTCAATCTACAAACGCTCTGATTTGCCCTTTGACCTCTCACAGTCCAGACGTGACCCTCAGCAATGGGGATCCCCTTCAGGTGGCTCCTAGCTGGGCCCCTGGCCACTGCCACATCTAAAGTTGCTTCCTGTCTGCTGCCACCTGTCAACCTTCTCAGGGAGGTGAGTCCTCAGTGGGCAGCTGTATTATTACAAATACCTGTGCATGAGGTGGATATAGACTTGGGGGCTGTCAATCAATGATGTCCATGAAACCCCCAATGAGGAGTGAGGAGGTGATCTGAAGGAAAGGAAATAAGCTCTGTCCCCACCCTCTGGAGGACAGTAATCTCACGGGGCACATGATACAAAACCATGCAGCAGGACACCTGGGCTGAAATGCTAACTTGGCTGGCTTGGGTCTCCGGGTGGAAGATGGAGTAAGCATGAGGGAGGTTTCCTTGGCTCCTTCCCCTGGGGACAAGCTGGGACACAGAAGGCCTGAGGTTTTCTGGCATCCAGAGAAAAGAAAGGGGTTTTGATAGTTATATTTTCAAAACCAACAAGGAAAACGCTAGGTAGGGGAGAGGCTGGGCAGCTCCAAGGCTGGAACACACACAGCGGAGCCCGGAGATGGGTCTGGGCTCTGCTTCCTGGCACTGGAGAAGGTGGGGGTGGGGCTGCAGATTAAACCCTGTGGGCTGTGGCCACCAAGCAGCCAAGGAGGCCAGGGGTTTGACCAAATACGGAAGGAGAAGAAGGTGTCAGGCACACTGTGTGTTTCTCTGGACCCTCACCTTGGGCTGGTTATTCAGCAATGACCACGTCAGCCCTTCCTGGGTGTTCTAACCTGTCTTCTAGGCCTTGTAAAACTCAATAAAGGGGGAGACCCTTCCCTCATGATAACGTCAGTGTTGGGGCATGGGGGCGTGAAGTCGGATTTATGTTGGTTTTCTTTCCCCCCAATACTAGAGGGTGAACCTAGGCCTTCGTGCGTGCTGCACCCCCTGCCCCTTTTTTTTTATTTTGAGACAGGGTCTCGCTAAGTTACACAGGCTGCCTCTGGCCTTGAACTCACGATCCTCCTGCATTAGACTCCTGAGTTGCTGGGGTTACAGGCAGACAGCATAGCACCCTGGCTGTTTCTTTATATATTTTCTTTTAAATTAGCCCAACTATGATTATTTGTGGACCCTCTAACCAATGACTCTCTTTATCATATGATTTAATAAGAAGTAAAAACTACTTGTTTAATTTAGTAAAACAAGATCATGAATAGGAGTTTGTTCCAAGCAGGTGAGCAGTAACTGCCGGGGTTCTGGCCCCTCGTGCAGGTAAGTGGTGGGGATGAGGGGGTCGAACAAGGGCAAAACCCAAAGTGAGCAGTTAGGGAAGATGAACTCCTGCAAGAAGGAGAGTCTTGGTGTTCACAGACTTGACTTTTGGTCTAGAGTCTCTTGCACACAACTTCTTGCTGGCTTGTGCCTTTCTGCTCACACAAAAACACTAAGTTGAACTGAAGTATTTTTATAAGTCTGAGTCCTGGTATTAAGATATGGCTTGGGGAGAGGTGGCCACCTACTAAGTCCCCCACACTCTCAGGAGTCTTGCATTCACTGTCTCTGATTGGCAAGGTCCCAGCATGGGACAGAGAAGAAAACGGGTTAGAAAAGCCTAAACATTTGCTCACAACCAGTAAGACGTGGAGTTCGGCTTCAATCCCACCTTGATGGGTCCTCGCCTCAAACACCTCCCAAGGTCATCCTTTGGCTTCTAAATGGCTCCAAGTTTAGATGATGTTGGAAGGATTTTCAGGGCAGCCAATTTCCTTGTTTTAAAAAGAATCAGCCCAGTTGTGGAAAGGGTCCAGCGTATGGAATCAGTTCCCTGGGCTCAGTCCTGACTTTGCCTCCTAGTCACTGTGTAATGATAGACCTGGCTTCTCTGAGCGTGATTCTCCTCAGTAAAATAGGAAGAAGAAAGTTCATCTTGAACATGGCCAGAAGGCAGAAGAGATTCAGGGTAGGTTCTGAATAAAGACAACACTCATTAAGGAAAGACTGTTGGAATGAGGGATATTTTTATCTATGTAACTAAAATGACCCAGGACAAGGACATAGCAATCCACTCCTGAAGCAATCCCGAAACAATCAGCCTTTAAAAACCCTATGAAGGTTGCTATAAGTGGGACTCAACTTGACAGGGCCTAACAACAACAAAGTGATAGTATATAGCAAACATGCCTCTTTTTACTTTTAAATTAATTTTAAAAATCCATTTAGGGCTTATCTGTGTTGAAAGTGGAGTGGCATTTCTATTTCCTTTATATAAACAGAGCTGGCTGGATTATACTGCAGAACACGGTTGCTGGCTCTGGCGCAGGGCGGCAGCCGGGTGTGGATGCCTACAGGGGTGACACTGGACACCCTAAGGGGCCTGGGAGGGATGGCAAACCAAACCCCGTGTGGCTGAGGTTCCTAACAGGAGGCCAGGACTCCAGATGCTGCACGCACACCTATGCAGCTCTTACAAACAAGTGTCTGTGGCTCATGAAATGCTCTGGGCATCTGAACGCCAAGTTATCCTTAAAGCCGGAGACGGGAGAGTGGACCCATGAGGCTGATGGGAGCGGTCTCAGGGCTAAAGGTCTCATCACAGCAATATGTTGGGAGCTGGTGATGCTTTCCCACGTCTTGGCATGGGAAAGCAGACAAGGTCAGCCCTCTTACGAGGAGTGGGAGGCTCCTTGGAGGAAAAGCACCTCTACACCACCAGAGCTGGGTGCAGAAAGGAGGACTTGACGGGTGGGCCCTGGTGTTGGGGAGCTCCTAGCTCCAGAGGCTGCTCAGCTGTCCAGGTCGGGGAGGAAAACCGTCACCCTGCACCTCTTGGGAGGGCATGAGCTGGACACAAGGGCACAATGGAAGGCGTCTGTAGAGGGCCAGGGTCTTCTTTTCTGTTTCTGTTATCAGTCACTTCTTTTTGACAGCAGCACTGTTGATGCAGGTCCCCATGTGACAGGCTGGTCTTGCTGTGCGTGGGACACGGGGGCTAAGGGGCCCTGGCCACAGGGTGGCAGCAGCAACAGTGCCAGGGAGACTGTGTTCCTCCCCGCAGGGGTTGTGCCAGGGATGGCAGGGGCTCTCAGGCAGGGAGGGGCCAGGGCAGGGAAGGGACACAGGACCAGGCAGGGTGAATCTGTAAAATACAGCACACCTGCTGTGTGCCAGGCAAACCTGGCTCTGGGTGTGGGAACGCAGGCCCGCCCTCAATGGATGCGCTCACTGGCCCTGTCACCTGGCATGCAGTCAATCACAGGCTGAACTCACTTAAACACAGGTTTCCAGTGTCTCCCTCCAGGGTGTTCCATGGGCACCACTTCCTTTGCTTTCTCTGGGGGATCAGGACCCTCATAAATTAGCCCCAGGGATTCCTACCAGTGACACTCGGAGCTAGGTCCCAGGCCAGGGAGGCCAGCCTCTTCTGCATGGCCTCTCTGAGCTTCTCCCCTCCCTGCTCTACCCATGAGGCCTTGACCCTGGATCTGGGATGAGACCCAACAACTGAGACTCTCAGCTTCTCTGACCCTTGACGGGTTGGCATCCCCCAAACCTGGCACTTCCCCTTCTTCCTCCTTATTCCCCAAGGCAAAGAAAATACCAACCAGCTATTTCAAATGTGTCCTCAATGGTCCAGGGTACTTGCTTGATTTCAGTGAAACTCACAAAAGGTGTGGTCTTTCAAAAAATGGAATTCCGTGGTCACACTGGATCATGCTTCCCAAAAAGCGAGGGCAGGAACGAGCCAGGCGAGTCCAGAGGACACCTTGCAGTTCTAAAGCTTGTTTTATGCCCCCTATGCTGCAGAGACTTCTTAATGAAAACACACGAAAACAGGCGGAAAGCTCAAGACCAAGTGCATCGCTGGAGCTGCAGGTGCCTGGGGCTTCTAGCAGTGGCAGCGGCGCACAGACAGTGAGGGGTTTGTTGCAGAAATTTATACCAGACGCTGACCAGGGCCTCCCGGCTCTGTCCTTTGTGCCAGTGACAGGGCAGATGTGCGGACTGGGATGGTGGGTGAGCAACCACATCAATACTGGAGATGTCTGAGGATGTTCCCAGTGTCTGATTCAGAGCCGCACTGCTCAATGGGAAGCCCTTTGTGATGGGCTCGTGCCCAGGGGCAGGAACATAAGGACCAAGGATGAAGGACTCATTTCAACTCAACAAAAATGTATTGAGGTCCCACCAGGTGCAGGGCTCTGTGCTCAGCTCAGAGAGAGGGCAGCAGAGGACAGAGGACAGCCGTGTCAGGGCTGCAGCTCAACAGTGTCTAAGTCAGCTGAGGCCCTGGCATCGCGCTGCACGGATTGAATAGTGGGGTTCCTTGCACATCATTGTCCCACAAGCCAAATCACTCATTCGAGTCGGGGGTAGGGTGCTGTGCCCTCTGCCAGTCACGAAGGAACAAATGGACGCACTCCGGCATTCGGCTCAGGACGGCTGGTTCTGCAGCATCTTGCAGTGACAGACTGCCCTCCCGCCGCCCCCTCCAACAGGCAGCAATGTGGATATCACAGAACCGCACAGATGCCCAGAGGGGGCCGGTGTCACCACCAAATGCTTCTTCCCTACCTTCCTGCAGGCTCCACTTTGCACAGGCCAGAGAGCACAGTACGGGACGGCCACCAGTCTACCATCAGTCCCTGTATTTTCACATGTGAATCTAGCAGTTAAACCACACATTGATTTCTGAGTAGAGCTAAAGCTGACTTTCGACATTGACTGAAGCATTTCAACCCTTGAGTTAAGTCATCCTTAAAATGTGAAGACCGAAAAATACCTAACGAATTTGTAGATAAAATTCTTTTAAAAGTAAGAGAAATCTTTGTGACATAAGTCAAAAGGGCCTTTGTACAATGATGTGTAAAAATACCCAGGGCAAAGAAGTAAAATAAAAATATACCTATTTACTCTAGTTTTTAAAGACTTTATGCGAATGCCCAAGTGGGCCAAAATCATACATGAAATTTTATCCTCAAATCAAATGCTCTTATGGAAACTGTTACTAAAAGATCTCCATTTGAAAGAGAAGTCTTTGGTGGTGGCGGGGGACGGGGGAGGAAGCGCACAAGAGGGTAAGGGGGAGCTTATATGTATAATGTACAACAAAATGCATATATGGAAATGTCACAATGAAAAGCATGTCAGAATGAATCACATTAAGGTGTACATTAAAAAATTCCAATAAAAAATATAATAGAAAAAAAAAACCCTCCATTTGACATCTCTGAGCTCCAGTCCATATTTTGATGCCATCATGTCTTAGGGTAAGTGACAAACTTACAGAGTCTCCCACAGACTGCTGCTGTGGGGGTTTTGTCTGTATTAAAAGTTTTCTTATCTCTGAGGAAGAAGATTTGTGGGAGAAGCCCTGATCAGACTTGACAGTTCTGCCTACAGAACAGCAATCAACTCACATGCTTGGATGTGGAAGAGACTTCACAGAACCACACAGTCTTTGTGCTACCGAAAAGACCTTGAAAAAGCAGGATGAACAGACTCTGTGCTTGAAGAAGCACCCTTCACTTGGGAGAAATGCTTTAGTCCGACATTGCTCAGAGGGTGATTTCAGGTTAGTCCTCCACCAACACGACCCCTCACCCAGGTGTTGTGAGATCCCCAGTGGCTGTCGTTGGAGTAGGACCTTTTAGAGGAAGGTTGGCTCTGTGTGACAGATGGACTGGCAAATCATCCGTCCCCACCTTTTAAGACATTACTAATCAATCACATGCAACCTTATATATCCTAACACCAACCCCAGGCAACCCCTCCCTTCTGCACACCTCAATAAAAGCCCTCTACTATGACAAGGAAAATCTCCTAGTCCAAAACCAGAAAGCTGTTTCCTCATCTATAGCTTGTGGACCACAAGCCTAGGGTCACTGCTAAGGGAAATGGATTACAGAAGGTTTGTGCTTGCTGTCTACCATCAGTCATGTTTAGAATTCCAAGAATGGACTGGTATGAAGAAAGCTGGCTCAACACACTTGGTAGAAATACCAACGAAACCCAACACACTAGGCCCTTTGTTTATCTGGGCTGTTCATAGAGAAATGTCCCAATTCAGAAGTATTTACAAAGAGCTGAAATGACCATTCACCAAAGATCTCTTGGGTTTCTCTGAACTGATTAGTTATGGAGGGCTCAGCCACTACAGAGAACTGATAAAACTGGAATTATTTGGAAGTCAGAACCTTCCTGCCAAACTGCATTCCAAAGGAGGTCACAAAGGGCGTAAAACTGCTTATGTGTTGACTGGCTCACCTTCCCAACCTCCACCCTAAGCTTCATTGGCTAATGAAGGGTAGGACCCCAAGCCCACTCTGGAGACTACCGAAAAGCCCTCTGCCACTTCCATCCTGGAACCTTGATGCTTAACAGAGAGTTCAGAATCCATGGCTTTCCAAAAACATGTTGGTGCTATCAGCAGAATGGTATATAAGAAATGTGGATGCTAAGGACATTTTTAGATCCTGATTGGGTTGTAAAAATCAAACAAGGTCCTTCTAGTTCCTAAGCCCTCCCTGTGGGGAGGAGTTGGTTTTGTTGGTAAGAGATCATCGCTGTCGGATACTAATAATCAGAAGGGGATTAGCCACACTTAGATTTTTTGAGGCACCATGCTGGATCACACAGTCACTTGAAACTAATAAGAGTTAACAAGGTGTTAAAATTTCAAGAATATGATTTACTTTTAAAAATAGCATTGTCAGGTCTATCCACATAATCATATCCTTTGCATTCTGATGAGCCTGCTGGAGTGGGAGAGAGGGGTGACTTTCAGTGACTGCCAAGGAACTGCTAAGAGCTGGCAGCCTGCTCTGTGGTCTCTGCCGTGGTCCTCAGTGAGTGCCCATTAATCTCATCCTGCTAATAGAGGTGGCAATTACTGAGTACCTTCCTACTTTACTCCCAGGCCTGAGATTTTAGTTGTTGTTAGTTTTGACAGAATCTAAGGATACCCATGGAGGTACATTTCACACGTGTCAATATTACCTAATGCCTGTGTCTGGGGTGGGGGTGGAGGAACAAGGGTTTTCTCTGAAGCAGTCAGAATTCCTTTGATGGAGAACTTGAAACTGGAAGAAGTAGGTCACTTCTTGGAACAGCCGGTTACATGCAGCTTGGGCTGGGGAGCCTAAGGTCCCACCTGGCTGGAAGGACTTCCAGATTCAGATCAAGTCAATATCTTCCAAACATGTTTTATTTCAGTATGCTTTTGTGTTCTCTCTACCCCCCCCCAATCTTTATCTCTATCTCTATAAGTGCCTCAGACATGCTTTCCATTCTACTACTAAGCTGCACCCCTAACCCATTTTTTACTTTTTATTTAGAGACAGGGTCTTGCTAAATTATGCAGACTGTCTCTGCCCTCTAACTTGGGATCCTCTGCCTCCTAAGGTGCTGGGATTATGGGTGTGTACCATGGTGCCTGGCTCAGTATACTTTTCTAGGGTGTTTTTATTACTGGGAACAGAAGGCATTCCATGGTCTACTGGAATCATGGTACATAAGGGGGCTGACATTCTCACTGCTAAGCACTTGGGGTTTGGGATTTACAAAGAAAGTGTAAGGCACAAAGGCCAGCATTCCAGGGTCTGATTCTCAGAGCCAAGAAACCATACCACCAAAAGTGACCCTCATAATCTTTAACCTGTCCTGATTATGTTTTCACCTATTTGACAAGGAAAATATATATTTAGTGAAAAGAATAGGGTTATAAAGCATTGTTCAACATAATCACTATTTGGTATACCAAAAATGTATGCAGATAAAGAAAAAAATATTAGCTGGGCGTAGTGGACGCAGGAGGATCGCAGGTTTGAGGCCAGGGGCAGCCTGTGTAGCTTAGTGAGACCCTGTCTCAAGATAAAATATAAAAAATGGGCTGGAAAGCTGGGCGCAGTGGCACACGCCTGTAATCCCAGCGGCTCGGGAGGTGGAGGCAGAGGATTGCAAGTTCAAGACCAGAAGCAGCCTGTGTAACTTAGCGGGACCCTGTCTCAAAAAGTAAAAAGGGCTGTAAGCGACAAAGCAACAGCTCGGTGGCCCAGCATTTGCAAAGCATGCAAGTGTGAGGCCATGGGTTCAGCCTCCAAGTAGCCCCCCACCAAAAAAAAGAAAAAGAAAAAATATTGAAACAGGTGGCAAAATCATGAATATGGTCCCCTCTATCATCTACCTCGTTCAGTTCTTATACCACATAGAATGATAGTGTTGGCTACATCACACCCTCTCTAGAAGGTTCTTCATTCTTTTAAGCACATACAGAGACTGATGATGTATGTCAAATATGACATCCTTCGACTTCAGCAGCCATAGCACCCTGGCATTTAGTCCCACCTGATCGCAGAAGCTAACCAGGGTCAGCCTCGTTAGTCCTTGGATGGGAGATCACCTGGGAATACCAGGTGTGGCAGGCTAGGGAAAAGGACCTGGCAATCCACTCCTAAAACAATCTGCCATTGAAAACCCTATGAATTAGTAAAAGATAGAGAAGACTTGGATGGAAAACTTAGATGGGGGGGGGAACAGAAAGGAGGGTAAGGGGTAACCTATATGAATAATGTTTATCAAATTGCATATATGAAAATTGTCACAATGAAAAGCATGTCAAAATGAATCACATTATGATGTACATTAAAAATTTCTAATAATAAAAAAAAGAAAACCCTATGAATAGCAGAGAAACACTGACAATAGTGTCGGGCATGGCACAGTGTTAGGGAGGGTTTTGTTCTGTTGTACACAGGGTCGCTATGAGTCAGACCTAACAACAAGAAGACTTCTGCACTAAGTAACCCAAGTGCTACTAAGTCCATGCTACATACCATATAAAGCTGTGAGGAAATTTTCCACACTTGACACACTTGACGCACTTGACAAAACTGATGCTTAGTTTGAAGTCTCGGGGTATCATCACCCATTCAACTGAAATTGAGTCTCTCTCATCTACATTAATGGCAATGGGCTGACAGAGTAGTCTCCAAGCATTTTGGAGCACACAACCCTACCAGTAAAAGGAAAACTATGATCATATCACCAGTACAAGCATATTTAATTATTAAGTAGGTACATGCACTACTGTACCCACATATTAGGTCTGTTACCAAATATGAGAACAGAAATGTTCTTGACACTTGATCTGTATCTTTCCTGACCCACAGTGGGTTATCCCAAGTTTAACAGCTAGAAGAGGACAGTGTTCAACACAATGTAGCTGATGTTAATTGGCCACCTGAGAGGCTTTTAAGGCAGGGGCTTAGAAACCCCTACCAGGGCTGGAGATTTAGCTCATTGGTAGAGCGCTTGCCTAGCAGGTGCGAAGCCCAGGGTTCGATCCCCAGTACCAAAAAGAAAGAAAGAAAAAAAAAAAAGAAAAAAAAAAAAAAAGAAACCCCTACCACTCACCCTTCTCACCAGCATAAAAAGTTTCCCAGTCAGCATCTGGAAACCCCCAACTAGACATGTGGAGTGGCCTCAACGACCAGCACCTAACAGGTCTCACTCCCCTGAGCTGAAGTCCTTTCCCACAGTGAGGCTCAGGGAGCTGGGACTGGAGACCTCAACATAGTTCACTGAGGTCCAAAGACCCTCTCACTATGAAGCACTCCCCATTTTTTGAGCTGGCTTATGTAGAAGATGGCTAACTAGGAAAGCTTCAGGGATTTTTTTTTTCATTGAGTAATCTATAAATATAAAGAGAAGGGTGTCAGAGTAATGATATTACAGGTTTCTGAATGTTTTCATAAAAATCTGATGTCAATTAGGACATCAAAGAAAGTCAAAATAAACCTTGGCATAATGCTGCATCCAGATTTAAAACAGTCAATAAGAAAGGCTGAGACTCTGGGTGGTTTTCTGCTTCCTCCAAGTATGCTATGTTCTGAGTGACACGGAGGACTCTTTGAAGTTCAAATCTGACAGGTGATGGAGATGAAAAGTTAAAAAATAATCAACTCCAAACCAATGTGAACTCAAAACAAAGTCTCATAAAATGTTTGCTAGCCCCTAATTCCACCTTTGCCAGCTGGGGGCTCTAAGAGCATGAGATTTCCAGCACCAGATCTAACAGGCAAGTGTTATCAGAAAGCAGGAATATGGAACCTCTGCTGAGAAATGGAAGCATGAGTGAACTACTCGTGATTTGTTTTATAGATACTTATGTTGAAGACAAAGGTGCACCTGACTCGTCATGGTATTTTCAGCTGCATCATATGGTTGTGAAAACTGGACATTGAATAAAGCAGACAGAAGAACTGCTTTTGAACTATGGTGCTGAAGAATACTGACTATACCATGGACTGCCAAAAGAACCAAGAGATCTGTCCCAGAGGAAGTGCAAGCAGAGTGCTCCTTGGAAGCAAGGATGGCTAGACTGGGTCGTACGTATTTTGGACAGGTTGTCAAGATGGACCAATCCCTGGAGAAGGACATCATGTTTGGGAGAGTGACAGGTCACTGAAAGAAAGGAAGACCCTTAACTAGATGGCCTGCCACAGTGGCTGCAACAAACGGGCTTAAACATGAAAGAGATTGTGTGCTTTGCACACAATCAGGGAATGTTTCATTCTGTTGTACACAGGGTCCCTATGCATTGGTCCCAGCTTGACAGCATCTAACAACAACAACAACATGGTCTTCCAGAAGCTAATATGTTAAAAGCAAACAAACAAACAAACAAGCCTTGATGCTACAAACTCACAGGAAAGTACAGACTCCTAACCTCATGGAGCTCAGAGACCAATGAGGAAGAAAGATGATGAGCAGAGAAAGTCAGTTTGGGGTGCCCTCCTGATGGTCTGATGGATTGCAGGAGCTTGGGGAGGAGCCCTTAATGTGCAGGGAGAAAGGCGTCAGCAAGGAGCCTCCTTGGGCCAGGAGGTGATGGGCAAGGGGGACATGGTCAGCCTGTGCAAGTGCTATGCTTGGGCATGCAGAATGTGACTGGGAACAGTGTGACAGGCAACAGTGACAAGTTCAAGATGCTTTGGCCTGCAGGGGGCTGGCTGCCTCGGAAGCACCTGGCGGGTGAAGGCATTTTCATCCTACCCTGCAGGCAGTGAGTTAACAGAAGGTGATTTTAAGTAGGACACAGAATTCTCCTTCCATACTTTTTGAAAACATGACTGCATTTGGGAAAAAAGAAAGAAAGAAAGAAAGAAAATGGAAAAGATAACTTGAACAATGTGAAAATAGAAAATATCCAAAAATAAATTATCTGCTAAGATAGGTTAAGATATCATTTTTGTTCTTCTATTTTAAGATCTCAAATTCCAAATTACTAATAATAGGACAGAGTCATCTTTTCATTGATCAATGCAGGGCTGTGCACAGCAATCTGGATGTGGAGTACACCCCTCAGATGTCTGTTATATTGACCAATACGGACTTAAGGTTCAGAGACAACTAGGTTAAAGGGGCCCCACAGTTTAAGGTGTTGTAACTGAACGACACCTTGAGAAACTGACCATAGGTGCTTAGAAATGTGTGCTGGATGGTGGTTCAATGGAAACAAGTATATACAGATAATGACAGATTCCTCAAGAAGGATATAGGAAAACCTCATATGATGAGTCTTCTTATGTTAAAAACCAGGAAAATAAGAAAGAACACCATGCATTTTCACGAGATGCCACAAAAATGACTGCTCTGGTTGCCCCTGTCATTTATAGTCACCAAGGAAAAGGCAGCAAGTTCCTCAGAGACAGAAGAATTGATGCTTTTGAATTATGGTGCTGAAGAAGAATATTGACTATACCATGGACTGCCAAAAAACCCCAACAGATCTGTCCTAGAGGAAGTGCAAGCAGAGTGCTCCTCTGCAAGGGTGGACTAGACTGGGTTATACGTATTTTGGACATGCTGTCAAGAGGGACCAATCCCTGCAGAAGGACATCATGTTTGGGAGATGAAAGAGTCACTGAAAGAAAGGAAACTCTTAACTAGACGGACTGACACAGTGTCTGGCACCGAAACACTGTAGCCCACTGGTTGGAACGAAGTGCCATCTCTCATTCTGAGGGGGACACTCTGGGGATAGCGAGAAACGAGGTTCCTGTGTTGGTTGCAGAGAGGGTAAGGTTCAGAGGTTACTGGAATCCTCTACCTGCTCTAGTCTGTGGCAAGGTAGTAAGTTGCAGGAAGGGGCCAGCTTTATGAAATCACTATCCCAAGAGGGAGGAAGTACACAGGTCTTGTGGGGAGGCAGGCAGGTAGGAGTCTTGCTGGGTGTGATGGTGCACACTTGTGATCCCACGACTCAAGAGACTGAGGCAGGAGGATCACAAGGTTGATGCCAGCCTGGGTGAGAGAGTGAGACCTTGTCTCAAAAAACATGAAGGCAGGAGTCACTCTTGGCAGGATGCCTCATCATTTACTGTGCTGGGGACACAGCCCCAGGGGGAAGCTGGCTCTGCTTTCCAGTGCCCCCTTTGGGGTACTCAGCAGCATGGGAGGCAGCTTCCCAGCCCCGATTGCTCCCTTCAACATCCCCACCCACAAACATTCCCACTGCACCTGCCAGCTTTCCCAGCCTGTCCTTTGTCTGTTAAGAAGAAGGACGTCATGTGGATTCTTTCAGCCCTCACACCCTGACAGGCTTCTTCCAAAACTTGGAAATAACCTGGCCACAATCTCCCACCTGTACTCTACGAGGAGCAAGCAGGAGCAGGGCGGGAGGCTGCAATGTGCAAAAGCTTTGCCTCCTGACAGAGGAACCCGAGATGGGACAAAGAGCCCATCCAAGTTGAACTGAGGATTCCAATCTGCCCAGAAAGGCGGGTTCTGCCCACAGAGATGGCCTTATCCGGTGAGGGATCACTAGTGGAGGAGGGGAAACTTGAACTTCTAGTGAGTCAAGGGCACACAAAGGTTCTCCAATTCTGGCCAAGGCAGTAGCACAGAGCACCACGCTGGAAATCCCCATATGACTAATCGGCAGCCCCTTCATCCTATAGACAGGCAAATTGCCTTCCTTCTCTGTGCTTCCATTCCATAATGTGACACCACAAACAAGCGATGGGACCGAGTAGCAGGAAAAAGTATCTTGGGTGCCATGCTTGTTGAGTGATTCTTATTACCAACGCACCAAGCTGCTTCCAGATATAGATAATTCCTTCTCTTCACCTCCCAGCTCCGAGAAGGCCTGGAAAACATATCCGAATCTTACACAGTTTAACAGCTTGATGACAAGAACTCTTATTTTGGCAAGAGATATGAATAGACAGTTCATAGAAGAGAACATTCAAATGGCCAATAAATGCAAGGAAAGATGCCCAACCCCAGGGGTTGTCAGGGAAACGTAAGTCACAGGAACAATGAGCTACCAGTTGTCACTCTGTAATTTTTACCAACCTGATAGGTGAGAAATCCCACTCCTAGCGGGTCAGGCAAGGTATACTTCAACATCACTGGTGGAAATGTAAATTAATTCAAATTTTTTAGGAAGCAATCTGACAACACAGATTTGAATTGAAAGTACATTCTCCTGTACATTTAAATTCTACTCCCAGAAATCTTTTCTTTGGTAGGCATTGTTGGGGTGTTTTCCTACTCAACATCCATTTCCCCTTCCTCTTTCTAACAGAATAAAAGGTTTCTTCATGAACCCACTTGCCTCTATACAACCCAACTGATGTTCTCCCACAGCTCCTGTTAGGCACCTTTAAGTCTGTCTGTGACTGCCTCAGGAACACAGGCCTCAGTCAATCAGCCCTTGGCATTCTCTTGGCCCGGTGGTTTGGTTCAGGATCAGGTATGTAGCTACTCTGGACCAATGAGAGTGAAGGAGAAACTTTCTAGGGACTTCTGGGAAAGACTGTTCCTCACCGTAATAGAGAGACACTGGAAGCCTCTCTCTTTCTTTGACTGTTGTTGCAGTAAGTGGCCAGGCTAGAGATGACTGTACCTACCTTGCCATCAGTCTGAGAATGAAGCACAAAAGACCAGCGGCCTGCTAGAACCATATTTGCACATACCCTGCTACTGACCTTTCTTGCCAATGAATCATTTTGTTGGATTCTTTGTGTTGTTGTAGTTAGGTGCCATCAAGTCCAGTCTGACTCATAGGGACCCTATGTACAGCAGATCGAAACACTTCTCGATTCTGTGCCAGGCACATGATCTTATTTATAAGCCCATTGTTGCAGACACTGTCAATCCATCTGATGGAGGGTTCTCCTTTTTCAGTCTGCTGACCTGCCACTCTCCCAAACATGATGTCTTTCTCCAGGGATTGGTCTTTCCTGACTACATGTCCGAAATATGTAATATATAATGCATGTTAAAGACAGAGAAAGGTAGAGAATAAGGTAGAAAATACGCAATTACCCCCAACTCATTTCACAGATGTTGACATTGTGCCACCTGCTCCAGTTCCAGGTGTCAGTTAAACCTTGCAGATACACTGGAAAATCCTTTTGCAGGTTTTCCTCAATCTGTGCTTCTCCCTCCCTAAAACAACCCTTACTCTGAAGTTGCCCAAGGACCCTTCCCTTCCTACAGACACTACTTTGTATAGTTCGACTTCATCGATATATTTTTAGTAATTGGCATTGAATATTTTATATATTTAGCAGCACGAGTCGCCATGAGTCTTCTGAGGTTTATCCACATTGATCTCTGTCATTTTAACTGCTATTCAGAACTGCATGGATTGGATGTGCCAGCAAGTACATTTCTATCTCCCAGAGCTGGATATTTGGATTGTTCCTATATTTTTCTATCTCAGATACTGTGATGGGCATCTCAGTGCACCTCTTTGTGCCCGCAGAGGAGTCTCCCTAGATGAGAAAGCTGCAGCAGAGTTGCTGAGTGGGTGCTGGGTGTTTAGGGTCCCTAGATGTCACAGTCCTGTTGAATTTACAACTCAGCCCCTCAGGTTGTATACTTCAGTGCTTCCTCTCCAGGGCTCAATTTTGTCAGATGCCAGGGCTCAATTTTGTCAGATGCCAACATCTTTGCTACTCTCTGGGCTGTGAATGGTTGCTTTTTGAGGTTTTAATGTGCATTTCCCCAGTTACTAATTGAGTCTCTTTTCATATGTTTATGCACTATTCAGTTTTCCTTTTTGCAAAGAGCCTCTGCCTACACCCTGACCTCTCTCTGTTGGCTACTTGGTGGTTTTCCTTTTGAATCCCAGGATTTCTTTGGATAGTCTGAATTAGTTCCTTACAAGTTGCAAATACCTTCTCCCAGCAAGGAGCCTGTTTTCCCATCTTTTAAAAATGGTTCCTACTGTCTTTCCTAAATTCGAACTTTAATGTCAGGAAATTTATCAATCTTTCCTTTCATCATTAAGGTTTTTTTTTTTAAGTCTTGTTTAAGAAATCTCTCCCTCTTGGAGGTCATAAAGATTATTTGCTTGCTTTTCTTCTAAACATTTTAAAACTTTGTCATACATTTAGGTCTTAGATCCATCTGGAATTTATTTTTGTGTGACATGTGAGAAAGCTATCTAAGTTTGTATTTCCCTGTATGAAAAAATCAGTCATCCTAGCCCAGTATTCTGAGTTGGTTCTGGTCTGCTGACTGATAGTGCCACCCTTGAAGAGTAACTCTGATAAACCCCACACCTAAGGGACAGAACCCAAATATAAGAGGTTGATATTCAGAAATACCACATTCTTTTAATAACTTTATATTTATGGAAAACCCATCTCATAGTATAAGACTGCCTTCTCTATTCACTTTGTTCGCTTGTTTCATTTTTGGGTTTTTGAGACAGGGTCTTGCAGTGTAGGCCAGGACAGCCTCAAACTCCAGATCCTCCAGGCTCATCCTCCCAAATGCTGGGAGTGCAGATATGTGCCACCTGCCTGGTTTGCCTTCTCTATTCTTTGTCTTGGGTTTTCTTGGCCCTTTAGTCTCCCATATGAATGTTTGGATCAGCTTGGTAAATTTGGTGAAAAACCTTATCAAAGCTTTTATTGAAATTGCACTGAAATAACATGAATTTGAGGAACCTCACCACTGTTTATGGCTGGGGTTTAGCTCAGTTGGTAGAGCGCTGCTCCACACTTCTGAGGACCGGGGTTCAATCCTTAATACCACAAAAATGGGAGAAGGATGTGGCAGTCCGCTCCCAAAAACAATCCCAAAACAATCAGCCAGATCTAACAACCACAAGCTATTGTTTACAGTATTTAGATATTCTGTCTTTCAATGATGTTTTAACATTAAGCCCATATACATCTCCCTTTTTTTTGGCAGTACTGAGGGGGTTGAACTTAGGGCCTCCAGCATGCTAGGCAAGTGCTCTACCACTGGGCTGCAACCCCAGTCCCTCCTTTTTAAAGTTTTCATCTTGAGACAGGGTCTTGCTAAATTACACAGGCTGCCTCTGGGCTTGACCTTGCAATCCTTCTGCCTCTACCTCCTGAACTACTGGAATTACAGGCTTGTGTCACCATGCCTGGCTACATCTCACACTTTTGTTATCAGATTCATTTCTGCATTTCTTAGTTTTTAGTTAATTGAATTGTTTACCCTTTATTTGGGGCTGGGATTTAGCTCAGTTGGTAGAACGCCGTTCTACAGTCTCTGAGGTCCTGAGTTCAATTCCCAGCACCACAAAAACACGGAGAAGGACATGGCAACCCACTCCCGAGGCAATTCCGAAACAGTCTGCCATTGAAAACCCTGTAAGGGTCGCTATGAGTCGGACAAGAATCGATGGCACCTAACAACAACAACAACCCTTTATTTTCTACTTAGAAGTTCCAAGTGCTTAAGAATGTTACTGAATTACATGCATATACATTCTTAATTCTAATGTGCACACTTTCAAGAGTTTTTTAAAGCTCTGTTGGTAGGGTGCTCCTCTGAGCTGAGGTCCTGGGTTGGATCCCCAGCGTGGCAAAAATAGAAGGACTTGGCAGCTCACTCTTGAAACAATCAGCCATTGAAAACCCTATGAATACCAGAAGTGCTGACATAGAGGGGGGTGTGGCACAGCTTTGGGGAATGTTTTCTTCTGTTGGACAGAGGGTCACTATGAGTCACACCCAACTTGATGGCACCTAACAACATCAGAAAATCAGATGTGGATTCAGTACATGATTCTAATCCACACCTGCTTTTGTAGCCCTCTAAAACTCTTCAAAGGGTGTGGTTTAGAATCAAGAACATAGGCGGTGTATGTCAAAATCTCCAGATTCACTAAATACTTCAGGCAGACTGCCTGAGATTTTCTAAGTAGACTACCTGATGGGTTTCAAATTATGAAATGTCTTCCCTTACTGACACTTATTCCTTTTGTTTCTTTTCCTTGTTGTGCAACAGTGGCTAGTACCTCCAGACACTATGTTAGAGGAGTGTTGGGATTGGACGTCTGCACTCTATTTCTTGCATATAACATTTTACCATTCAGGATGGTTCATACAACTTTTTGGTAAATGTTGTTTATCAATCCCCCATTCACACTGGTAACTTTTTAAAAACTGAGCATGAGTGTAAAATTTGTGCCCCAAATTTTTCACACAAGTGATTAAACACCTTTTCTCCTTTAATCTGTGGCTGTGGTCAATTCTACAGATGGATTTCTTTTCCTTTTTTCTTTTTTGCAGTGTTGGGGTTCAAACCCTGTGCCTTGCTCATATGAGACAAGCGTTCTACTACTGAGCTACATCCCCAGCCCCTACTGATAGATTTCTAATGTAAAGCCACCTTTGCATTTCCTAATCATGATGTTGTTGTTGCTGTTGTTAGGTGCCGTGGAGTCAGTATCCGACTCATAGCGACCCTCATAGGGTTTTCAACGGCGACTGTTATGATGTAGTCCTTACTAATAAGTTGTTGGCTTCAGTTTACTTATCTATTATTTAAGATTTAGGTATCATTTTTATTGTATTGTTAAGCCTTACTTCTTAATCGAGTTTGAGTTGGGTCTTCTCTTAGAGCAAAGAAGATTCTGGCCAACAGACTCTGCTAAAATAAAAGCAAGTGGGCATCACCATGTGCTCATGTGTATCTAACACAGCAGTCAGCTCTGGCAAGGAATTGAGAAACGCAGGAATGCTGTCCCTGAAGCCAGCTGACCACAGTATGGTAGATCCACATCACAGACTCAGCAGCCACGGGAAGGCTGGGTTAGGGCTGGCTACAAATCACTTATAGGGATTGGACCCGTTTATTAAGTGACAAAAAGAAATTGTAGAGAAGCAAGTGTGAAAAAAAATGAGCAAATTATATTTTACCTATGCATTGTGTGTGTATATGAGAGAGAGAATATATGTCCACGGAGAAAAGTATGTTAGGAGATTAGCAAGCTATTAACACTGGTTGCCTTATTGGAGTAGGAGAGAGAGGGGAAGTTAGGAGGGGTTGTTTAAAAAAATCCACAATAAAAAATAACACAGCACATAGGGTATGATCCCTTTTATGTAACATCTTTTCTTTCTTTGTGTGTGTGTGTGTGTGTGTGTGTGTGTGTGTGTGTGTGTGTGGTGGGGGGTGCCGGGGATGAAACCCAGAACCTTGCACATGCTAGGCAAACCCTCCACGGCTGAGGTACACTCCCAGTACTTTACGTAACATTTTCTCATGCTTTTCTGTAGAGCCAGAGATTTTTACAAGTATTATTTGTACAGGGCTGGGGTTTAGTTCAATTGATAGAGTGCCTGCTCTGTGCTCTTTGAGACCCTGGGTTCGATCCCCAGCACTGCAAAAACAGAAGAATGAACTGGTGGCCTACTCCCAAAACAATCAGACATTGAAAACCCGATGAATCGCAAAGAAGCAGTGACAGTGTCTGGCATGGCACAGTGTCGGGGAGTGTTTCATTCGTCTTGTACATTAGGGTCCTACGAGTTGGACCAACTTAAAGGCATCTAACAACAACATTACTTATATGAGAAAAAGTTAAGAAATTATTTTCTAAACCTCTACACACACACACACATACACACACACACACACACACACACACACACACACACACACAGAGTCTCACTATGTCTCACTATGTAATGCAGGCTGGCCTGGAACTCACTATGTAGCCCAGGGTGGCCTTGAACTTGTGATCCTCCTGCCTCAGCCTCCTGAGTGCTGGGATTACAGTTGTGCCACACCATGCCTGGCTAAAAAATTATTTTCATAGTAGAATTTTACAAAAGACGCCCAGGAAGGGTATTTTTATTTGATTTTGCCTGAAAATTCAACTTGCTCCTAAGAACACATCCTCACTGAACTCCAAACCCAAACTCAGCCCAGCTCCTATATCAGAGCTTTCCAGATAGACTGCTTACACCGGAAGGACTGGGAAAGACGAACTGGTATAACCTGGTAAGTTCTTAGGTGAGCAAGGTCCACATTGACCTCATGGCGCCCTGACCCTTTATTCTAGAATACAGTCAGCTCAACAAATAAGAAATGCTGACATTCTGTCCACTTCTCAAAGATGCCACAAACCCAAAGCCGGAAGAAGGGACCCTGATCTAGTTTCTTACCACCTCCATACCCCAGGAAGGAAAAAGAAAACAGATATCCCCAGTGTGCTGTTTGCTCCTGGTATCTTCTCCTCATTTTGACTTTACAGCAAAAGTACAGAGGGGATGGAGGAAGAACAAGGTAAAAGCACAGAATTTCTTTCATCTGCAGCAGAGAAAAGTCACTTATCTTAAAGAAAGGACGTTAGAAGGGAGGCAATTCAAGGAGAGAAGGCAGGGCAGCTACTGGAGGAAAGAAAACAATACTGCCACTAAGTATCTCTGTAGATCGCCTGGGGACACCATCGGCCCAGCAACCTCATCTCTCTAAACGTTCTTTGTAAGGAAAATGATTGACTCAGTAAACATTTGCTAGCACCTGCTCTGGGCGAGAATCTTGGCTACGGCTGGGATCCAGCAGTTTCTACCACCTCGGAGCATAATCTAGTAAGAGACCCCAACATTTCAATGAAGGCTTTAAGTCTTAGAACAGAAAAGGGCAGAATGTTATAGTTAGGGGTGTGTGCGCATACACACACAGACAGACACAGACAGACAGACAGATACATATACATACACATACACACACACACACACACACACACACACGAGAGGAAGAAAGCTGATCTCAAAATAAATCAGTGTGGATTTTACAGAGCAGCACAGTTTAAGTCTTTTGTCAAGATACTGGCATAGAAGTCATTACCGTGTAAAGTAGGGGACAAAGAAAGAAAAATGGAATGTGGAAGAATCAAGGGTGGGAACACTCCCAAAACAATCAGGAGGAGAAAAATAAAACCTAAGAGTTAGTTACCACCCTGTGGGGCCCACATCCTTGTAAACCCTCTGACTCTAGGAACTCATGTAAATTCTCACTGCCTCCCCAGTGGCCTCTCGGAGAAGGCACCTAGCTGAGAGGCTCAGGCTTTCCGCACCCAGCCTCTCCTTCCTGGGAGAGGACAAAGGTTGCCTAAGGAAGCAATGTGAGAGGCTTTGGGCTGCAAGGAAGGGGCTGATCTGTAAGGAGAGCAACTCACCTAGACTTGCAGCCAGGGTAGAAAGCCCACAGCCCGAGTCACTAGGTGAAGAACTCTACCACTATGGATTAATTGGCCTTGTGCAACTCCAATTCCCTATTGCTAATCTAGCTTGCTCCTGGAGGGGCTGTGGGGGTGTCCTCACCCCACTTCTCCTCAAAATGCTTCTCCCAGAATTCCCTCTGACCACACACACTGAGATGTTCTGGGAAAGGCAGTTTTCTCACCTGGTTAAATTTCTCAACAGGTGGGATGGGATGACCTGTTGTTGTTAGGTGCCGTCGAGTCGGTATCCGACTCATAGCGACCCTCTGTACAACAGGGGAAACATTATTGTCAGTGTTTCTCTGCTGTTAATAGGGTTTTCAATGGCAGATTGATTTTTTGGGAGGGGGTTCTCCCTCTTCTCCCAAGCCTACAACTTCTGGTGTTCCCAGGCAGTCTCCCATCCAGGTACTAACCAGGCCTGACCCTGCTTAGCTTCCAAGATCTGACGGGATCGGATGCCACAGGGCTACGGCTGCAGGTGGGATGAGCTGGGGACACTGCAATTTGGCTGCCTGTCATCTAGCTGTGTCTTCGAGCTGCAGTGACTCCGGGCAGGCCCAGGGCGTTCCCCCCAGGCGTGTGTCCACCAGCCCCTTTTGAGATGCCTCCCATGCAGAGAGGCAGAGGTCCTTGGTTCCAGCCTCAGGCCTGCCCTTCATGGGCTGACTCCCCCAACGGACAGATCTAGGCTCAGTGTCACTGAGGTAACCTGCGCAGGCTGAGGAAGATGGATTAGAATGTTCCTCCCATGTCCCCAGTCTACACGGTACACTGTAACTGAAGCCACCTCTCTCTGCGCCTTGGCAACCGAGCCTAAGACAAGTTGTTAACTGGTTGTCATCGGGTTCTGTGCTGAGAGAGCTCCTCTTCTTGGTAACAGAACCAGGGAAAGCCTGAGCGTGGGAGGGTGCGCGTGGGTGGCGCAGGGCTTGCAACTCCAGGACAGCCCAAGTGCCTTTCAGCCCTGAGCAAAATGTACCAGCAAAACACCGCCCAGACCAGAAGGCAGCAGTCCCAGCTCCCCCACGATTTTAAACACAACCGATAATCAGGAGAGGAAGTCTGGCCAATTACTGATCCCCAGCCTTAGTTTCAAAGGGGAAAAAAAATGAAGCGCAGGGGTTTCCTGTTCTATCAAAGGGTGGTAGAGCCTCTCATTTTTCATTGTCTCAGGGAAAACATCATATAGAACTCAAGCTCTGGGGGCAGGTAGAACTGGGCTCTATTTCTAACCCTACTTGCACTTGCTCTCTTACCTCCGGCAGCCTACTCAGGGGCTTGGACTGGATTTTCTCAACTTGCAAACTGGAACGGCAGTGTTGCGCTGCTGGGTGCCCATGAACATTAAGTGAGATCATATACACAGAGTCCCTGGCAATGGTTTGTGGGTGAATTCTCCCAAACAACCAAGCACAAAATGAATTTCTAGGGAATTATAAAAGCAGCCTTCCATGTGATATGACACACGGCAAATCTGCAATGTGGAAATGTGCATGAAAAGTCTGTGCGTTTTACAGTATGCACAAAAGTTACAGGCGTGCACAGTCAAAGAATGTGCGAGAAGATTTGCTAGCAACCAACAACTATTATTCATTCTGGTGAAAAAGGGAAGGAAGCAGCATAAACACCCGGCAGTAGGTGAATTCAGGTCCTTCCGCATGGTAGAATATTCTTTATGTACTGAAAAAATTATGTTTTCAGAGAACATTTAATATCATGAGAACATGCTCAACAGAAAATGGAAAGTGGGAGGAAAACAGGATATGAAACGATGGCGGAGAGAACCCACACTTCCTGCTCCTATCTGCGCAGACCAACGCAGGAGGCAGGGATGAAGGTGGTATCACAGCCAGCCTGGGGGCCCGACTGTGGGCGGTATTTATTTTTCCTTTGTGCTTTTTTGTATTGTGTAAATTGTCTCAAATGAACAGATCTTACTTTTAGAATCAGAGGGAAAAAATGCATAGTAAAAAATAAATGTGTGCCACATAGCACTCGGGAAAAGTGGTGATCTCACGGAAATGAGGCACACGGGAAGGTACTGTACTCCCCAAAGGGCGTGGGGTGGTTGTGGGAGAGAAAACTTGCTCATAATTCATCACCAGAGGAAACGGAGCCTTTGGCTCCAACCCCAAGATAGAAAAGCTGGAAACTGGGTTTTAAGAATATAAAAAATCACTGACTCAAAGCCCAGGGAATCAGTTCAGCCTTCTGACTGGGAAATGAAAAAGCTGGGCAAAGAGACAAAAAGTCTCCTAAATTATTTTAGAATTTCATAAAAGACCTTGTTTCTAAACAAGTATTGTTTTATGAAATAGAGGCATTGCCTTGTTTATTATTATCACTAATGTTTTTGTACAACAGTAAATTGTCTGCAATGTTGAAGATGGCCTTAGATGTCTGAATTTAAATGATGGAAAATTGCAGTTTATCTCCAAATAAAAGGATATTAAATCCCTGTAGCCATGAGTATTTTTACTGAGCTGGGCTTTATACTTCTAACCTTCCTCTATTCTAAAAGATTTGAAATAGAATATCATCTTTGATTTTTGGTCTTTATGCCAAAATGTCTAAAGTTTCTGAAGGGATAACATTAAAATAGGCCAAAAAGTGAATTCTCTCTCATCTCAGCAACTTCACCATGAGAAGCTGGCGGGAAGAAGAAATAATTACTGAGGCGGAATGGCTGGAGGCGCTGCCAGGGGACCCAGTACTCTACAGTCTCCTGAACCCACTGAAAAGGCTCCATTTGCAGCTGCCCAGGGCTTATCAGCTGTCCTCAGGGGGCACTGCTCATGCCATACTGGCCCTGCCCTTCCTTGGACATCAGGGCAAACTGAGATCTAATCTAGGTAGACCCAGGAGCCACCATGGGGTCAGGGACTTCATACCCTACCAGGGCAGCAATCTCAAGAAGAGGATGGGAAAGTCAGAGCAACCTGGCAAGAAGGGCTTCTTGAAGTCCAAGAAGAGGGCAGGAAAGGGGAACCAGTCAAAAGGGCCATTTGGAGGAGCTGACTTTCCACAGAGAAGAACTGTGCAGGTAACAGAATGCAGGGTTTAGCCAAAAGCTTTTGATTCTCTCTCAGGTGATAATCAGGACTGCAGGAGTGAAGTTAACATTATAAGGAGCTTTTCAAGATGGGGCTGTTCCTGTCTCCTGCTTTTCACAAAAACTGAAATACGGCCAGGTTTGGTGCCGCATGCCTGTAATCCCAGTGACTTGGGAGGCAGAGGCAGGAGGATCTCAGGTTAGAGGCCAGAGCAGCCTGAGTAAATTAGCGAGAACTTGTCTCAAGATAAAAAATAAAAAATGGGGTTTGGTGTGCAGCCCAGTGGTAGAATACTTGCAAAGTATATGTAAGTCCCTGAGCTCAACCGCCAAGTACTGGCAAAAGACAAAAATAAATAAATAAATAAATAAATAAAAGAAAAGAAAACTGCAAATATTTTCATTATTCATCTTATGACAGTCAAGAATGCTTCCATCCATCAATCCATCCACCCACTAGTCGCCAGTGTACTAATGACTATGCAGGATGCTAAAGACACAAGGCAGGCCTTAAGAAGATGGGGGTGAAAGGAGGAAGACAGGAACATGAAACAGAAATTACCTGTAATAAGGGCCCTATAACATCCCATGATAACAGAGCTTGGTGATACAGGAGAGGACGATTCTATGATTCAGCTGAGGATCTGAGGATGTGGACCACAGGTATGGACTGGGAAAGGCCAGCAGAGTTCACACTTGGGTTGCCCTCCTCGCACCCCTGGCAAACCCCAGTCTGTCTATCTTTCTTTCTTCTCTTTCTTCTCTTTCTCTCTTTCTTTGTGGTACTGGGGAATTGAACCCAGGGCCTCACACATTCACACATGAATGCTTTTTGCAAGCACTCAGCCACTGAGCTGTACCCTCAGCCCATTTTGTACTTTGTATTTTGAGACAGGGTCTCTCTAAGTTATGCAGGCTGCCTCCAGCCTGGAACTTGTGATCCTCCTACCTCCGCTTCCGAAGTCACTGGGATTAAAGGTGTGTGCCACTGCATCCAGCTCAAACCCCAGTTTTTTGAAAACCCTCTTTAAGGAGTGAGTACTTTGGAGTGGCTGAAGTGTCAGGTAAGCAGAGGCAGGTTTGGCAGCAAAGGCCGATGAGGGGCCGACATGACCAGGCTAGGAGCGCCATGCTGTAGAGCTGGGCTACCATGCCAGGGAACCCAGGGGGAATACAGGTTTTCCTTGTTACCACCTAGAAACTTGGCCTTCAGATCCAAGATGCTTGCCCAATGATAGCACCTTGTTCCTAGGGTGCCACTGAGGGTGGGTGCACATTTGGCAGCTGTGCAGTGTACATTTGTACATTTTCCTTTCCCTAGAAAGGGCAAACCCTTGGGGCAACAGAAAGTTAGATGCAGTATTACTTGCCCATTTTTCATCCATACCTCCTTTAAGTAACAAAAAGCTTCACCAACCCTCGCCTGGAGAAATTCTGAAATGAGTTGGGATGGTGTCCTTTGGTGTGTATGTTGCACAGGCCCACCCGCCAAGACCTGTCTTTCCCTCCCTCTGTGTATTTCTAAATATAAAATGACAACTCTAAAATTCTACTTCAAACTACTCAGCTCCCTCCACCACTGTGGGTCACCTGCAGTTCTCCCATGGCTCCACCCTCATTCCATCTATGGGAACTGCATTAGAACGGTTTGAGGTAGGGATGGGAAGCAGTCAAAGAGAGCAGGTGGGAAGCTCAGACTAGGAATGTGGTGGCCAAGGCTGAATCTAGGTGTGGCTGTGGGGATGATCTGAGAGGGAGATCTGGATAAGTGACAGAACAGAAGGGCCTTGGGCAGTGGGGATCAGGAGGAGCCACAGTTCACCTAAGGAAATAAAAGGCCAATGTGGCCTGAAGGTGCCTGGCAGCAAGGTGAAGCCCTGAGAGCAGTGGAAAGGATCCGGGCCTTCCCTTTAAAGGTAACAGAAAGCTTCTTCGAGGTCGCCTCCTCAGGCTCCTCAAGATGGTTTCCACCTGGTGCGGCCAAGATGCATTGGGGAACGGTTAGTTCATCCTCAAACAGATTCCTCAGGGCTTAATCCTCTCACGGAAATGACTGAGACAGGCTGAGTCAGACCGTACTTCAATAAACTCCTGTCCTTTTAGTGAGTAATTCCCTCATTCAAGGGGCCTCAGGCTGAATCTGCTTCACACAAAGCTCCAACAGCACGTGGGGAGGCAGAACTGCTCAGGGGTGAAAAACACTTGGGTGGAAGCCTCAGCTCTACTGCTCACAGCTGGACAACCTGAGGCAAGTTACTTAACCTCTACTTGTCTCCATCACCTCTTCCCTCCATGAGGGAATTCCTACAAACAGCATGCAGCATGGCATATGTCTTCTTCTGTAGACAGAGCATCTACTAGAATATGATTATTATCTAACTGTATCTAAGAAAGGACTTCCCTGGCCATCTGAGCTGCAACTATACACTCATCATCTACCATGACTAAGAAGCAACTTCCATAAAGCATACCCTTAGTTCATAGCCCTTGTTATTCTATTCTAGTTAAAGTCTCTGCTAAGTTAAAATAATTTAGGATCTCTTTCCGAGGGACTTATATTAAAGTTCTCAGGGACTCTGGATAAGAGAGGTGTCATGGTGTCTCCAACTCTTCACTCAGGTGTGGGGAATCCATGGCAGGAATCTCTCTTGGAGCCTCATGAAACCAGCACAGTCAGGTGCTAGACAGTGTGACCAGAGAAAGACTGTCCTTGTGACCTGCTGGATTAGACAAGCTCTGAGCCACCAGTGAGCTCTTAGGAAGTATTTTCAGGACCGATCAAAGGTACTTATAGCCAATCCTATCTTAAAGGGTTATCCAAAAAGTGGTACACATTTGACTGTTAGCCAAACCACAACGCTTTCCCTCACCCAGGGCCAAATATGATAGGAAAAACAGTTTCTGTTGTGTCCCAAACACCTAGAACAATGCATGCTCAGTATATACATGGAAGGAAGGAGGGAAGGGGAGGAGGAGAGGAGTAGTTAGGAGCCAGAAGGCCTCTCCTGGTGTTTTAATGAGGAAAGATAGAGAATGGGATCCTACTAGGAACAGAATATACTTCAGCACCCTGCAACTCGAGGCACGGCCAGCCTCAACCTGGGGTGCAGAGCAGCAGTTCCGCTAGCAGGAGGCTGAGAAGCAAACCCACTAATTCAGCACGTCCTAGACTGTCTCACTTCACGGTTCCCACGGCCCTTTCCCACACATTCTTTCAGTTCCTGCCAACAACTCTGTGAAATAGATGTTATTACCCTTTTTTTAGGGATGTGAAAACTGAAGCTAAGAAACCAAGCCAGGTGGCTAGTCAGTCATTAAAGTGCTTACCATGCAGAACCCCAAGCTCCCCCATCAGATCTACTGAATCAGAACCTCAGGTCTGAATTCACACCATCACCCCCAGGAGGTCTTGGGGTGATTCTAGTGCTGGGAGTCTTCCCCCTCCTCTCATCCCATGTTATTCCATTTATCCACTCATCTCCCAGTGACCTGTCCCTTGATTGACCACAATTCATCTCATCTGGTAACTCTTCCAGGCTAGATTTAAACCACAATCCTGGGAGCCCAGCCAGCAGACATACTCATGGACGTGGTACAGTGTTACCTAAGTCACCCTACTTTGTGCCTTCTCATCACAATGCAAATTTGGAAGGCAGTTCATTCATGTTATGCTGATATCAATAAGATTTTTAAATGATAATCAAGAGGAATGGATGGATTTTAGAAGGGTCCTGTGTATGAACACAGAATCAAATAGAAGAGAGGTGAGAAAGTCAACCATTTCATATGCAAAATGCCTCTCACCAGGGCATAGGACCAGTCCACCTCCTGTTGAAAGTGAATAGGGAACAATGAAGAAAGCATTTGAATTAATTATGTGTGGCAGCTGTACTTCTGTATATTTACACTCTTGCTTTCAGTTCTTAGTACTTTTGTGCTTCTAACCTAATGACCACTTAATGGTTTCACCTTTCCTTTTCATTTTTAGATTTTTGGAAATGTGAAAATCTGGTTAAACAAAAAAGCACAGTGAAGGATCTAAAACACTTGACCTAGTTCTCCAGTGTGGCTTGGAAACAGAGACATTTCCTCAACTAACACAGAGCATGGAATAAATTGAAACTGTGAAGCCTAGAAAAGAAAAAGCGTTCACCTGATCTATAAAAGCATTAGACTACATGCAAATTTTTGCTTAAAAGATGTTGGTGGCTTTGCCCACCGGCTGTGGGCAGAAAACACACACAGCACTGTACAATGATGAACACGCCCTGGCAGGAGGAAGGGGAGGAGAAGAACCTTGCTTTTAAAAGAAACCTGACTTGATGTGCTAATGAGTAAGAAAATCACAGAGGCGTGAGCAATATTTAAATCTTTAAAATAATATTAAAGAAATAAGCCTCAAAAATAGTCAACACATTTCCTCTACAATAAGGTGCTATTTAGATCTGGAGAACCTACAGGATTTAAAGAGGCTCAAGTAGAAAAAATAACGTGTTATTTTAGAGTACTCTTTTCTGGGCATGATGCTGCAAGACCTAGAAGAAGAAAAAATGGCTGTTGCGATCACTTACGCGCCATCAAGTCCCTAGTACCTTCCATTAGAATTGAGGACAAAAGTTGGAAGATTAGTTTCTCTGAGTGTGACTTTGTTGTACAATAGAAATCTGAAGTTCTAAGACATAGGAAGACAATGTATCTACTGCCTATTCAAAGGTTCTACCTTTTCCATAGGAAGGAACTGACAAGAAAAGACATTTTACTTTTCTTATCAGTCATTTTGCCTGGTTTGTTATTCCTTGGTTCTGTAAATGCCATGCATGGCGTATAATTTACGGCTACATCTAAAAAGCTCTTTACTTCTCTGATGCATCAGGACCCTGCATCTGGGCGCATAAAACATCATGTGTCAAGTTAAGAGTCCTGTACAGTGAAGGATGCTGGCAACCATCAGAAATGAACGCTGAAATGGGGTGTCAGAGGGGTGCTGCCCTGTCCTAACCACTAGCCACTTCAGTTCACGCCACTTCAGTTCTTCTAGATGTTCATAATGTACCCTCCAGGTTCTAGTATGTCGCTGAGCAGGAGACCCCCCCTCAGCAATTAAAAACCCCACAAGTCACTTGTGATTTAAGATGTGTACCCTGTCTCAAGTCCAGTGTCACAACATACCACTAGTATAAAAAGAAGAACCTGCTGGGTATGGTGGCACATGCCTGTAATACCAGCAACTTCAGAGGTGGAGGCAGGAGGATCGCAAGTTCAAGGCCAGAGGCAACCTGCGTAACTTAGTGACACCCTGTCTCAATTAAAAAAGAAATGGGGCAGGAGGTTGCAGCTCAATGACAAGAGTGCTTGCAAAGCATGTGTGAGGCCCTGGGTTCAACACCATGGAAGAGGAGGAGGAGGAGGAGGAAGGGAAAGAGTGGGAGAAGGAGGAGGAGGATAATCATCATCACCACCACAGCCTCCACCTATTGAGAGCTCAGGGAACCAGGTGTCTTCAGCCCCTTAAACATGAAGCCAGGCATGGTGGCACATGCCTGTAATCCCAGCAATTTTGGAGGCAGAGGCAGGAGGATCGCAAGTTGGAGACCAGAGGCAGTCTGCAAAATTTAGCGAGACCCTGTCTCAAAAAGTTAAAAAAAAAAAAAAAAAGGGCTGGGGGTGCAGCTCAGTGGTCCAGCACTTGCAAAGCATGCAAGCGCGAGGCCCTGGGTTCAACCCCCAGGATTGCAAAAAAAAAAAAAAAGTCTCACTTAATCCCTAGCCCAGTGGAAGCAGGGCTGAAAGGTGGCAATGCTTGGCCTGGCTCCCTGGGCTGGAAGGATCAACACAGAAACTCCCCGACCAAAGCCCATGGAACCGCAGATCTGGGATCCTCAGGACGACACCATGCACAGCCTGCTGTGAATGCACAGGTGAACACCTGCATCAGTGGGGTGAAATGAATGATTAGCACCAGGGCCTGGTCTCCCAAGGAGATCCCTCAAAGAAAAAATGCAGGATCAGAGCGGGACTCGGCAGTAGGGACCAAGGGTGTGTTGTGCTGGCAGAGACTGAGTGGCGAGCCAGGAGAACAGGATCATTATCGGAAGGTGCAGAGAACCAGTTCCAGATGTGGTTTGCCAGCACATAGCTCAGCTGCTCACTGCTCACTGCTGTGTGCCCTAGAGCCAGCTGATCAGCGTTACTGTGTTCCAGCTTCCTCGTCTTTCCTTGGGAATGATACCTCACAGGGTTGCTGTGAGGATCAAATGTTTTGACTTAAAGTTGTACATTCTTACGAGCTATGAGCTGTCATGAACCATTAGCTGGGTAGGACAGCAGCTTATGGAACAAGCATCTTTTAGAAAAAGGTTGGGCAGTTTAGCATACCTTCTTTGCCTCTGCAAGCTTCATCTCCTTCATTAGCCTGGGTTTCCCCCAGAACACTGTCTGAGACCAGACCTCCCAGGCAGACAGCTGTGCAGGAGTGGGGACAGGACAGTGGGCACGGGAGGTTGAGGAAGCACAGGACACATCCACTGTGAGCAGTGGGACTGAATCTTACCAGGATGATCCAGGGACCCTAAACAATTGAGCTCAGACCTATCAGAGCAGGATGAGCAGAGGGAGGTGTCTGCCAGCCCCTACCATTCCCCACTGCAGGGGGTCTGACCAGGGGTATGTGGGGGCTGGCCAGCACAGGTGGGAAGTGAGAGGCAGAGCTCCTCTGCAGGAAGCTGCTGAAAGCTGTTTATCACAAGGCTCTGTAAACTGAGGGGAGATTTACAGTGCAAGGCAAGCGAGTTAGATGTCCAATGTGTTCAATCAACAAATACCAAGCCCCTGCTAGGTTCCAGGCTAGTGGAGGGGGGCATGGCAGAGGATAAGACAAGCAGGGTGCTTCTTGCTTCCTCCATAACCATAAAGGAAATGACAATTAAAAAGCAAGTAGAAAGGGGGTATAATAAGAGAGGGGTAGAGGAATTGGGCTAATGGGGTTAGACAGAAGGCTTCCTTTAGATATAAGGAGCAGGATTGGCATAAGGGGGTAAAATTTGAGTTGAGGCTTAAATCAAAGGAGCCAGCCAGAGTATGCAAGCAGCAAGTGCAAAGACCCTGGGCCACAAAATGGCAGGAACAGCAGAGGGGCCAGCTTGGGAGGAAGAGAGGGGGCCCAGGAGAGCAGACAGGCAGGGCTGGCTCCTAGAGGAGCACTGTATTCTGAGTGCACAGCGGAGCTGGTAGAACATTTTTCAGGCAGGGGAATTATATGATCTGATTGCTATGGGAAGAAGTGGAGCAAGATTAGAAATAGGAAGAAACAGGTACTGCTGTTTTTGTAGGTCAGAAATGGTGAACATTGGCAATTGCACACGGCTCAACCTGATTCCTGTCCTATTGGACTGTCATTGAGAGCAAGGGCAGTATCTTAAGGCTATGGTGCCGGTTACCACCGTGGTGTCTTCCAAGAGCGGTTCATGGACCACAGCTGCTGCAGTAGGAGGAGGAACTGAACTCCCAGGTGGCCAGTGGAGAAGGCATAGCAGGCAGGGTCTTGCCATGCTACCCCACCACACATTGGAAATGAGTTCTCAGCTAACGTTCCCCTTTCACCACCTTCCTGGCTGTGGGATTGTGCATGCTGTGCAGACACCCAGTGAAGCCCCTGCGGACACCCAGTGAAGCCCCTGTGCATACCCTGCCAACACAGAACATCTGCTGTGCCACTGGCAAATACAGTGGAGAAAGGACTACAACGGTGCCACGCTCCTCCCTGCTCCTACTTCTCCTCCTGCCTCTAGCTTCCTCAGAAGGAGGGGAATTCCTCAGGGCAGAGAAAGGGGTCTGCATAAGCAGTGACCACAGTGCGCAAATGGTCTATCTGTTCCATACAGCGATAACCCTCCATCCACACCACGATAGGTCTCTGTCTTTTAAGAACTTGGGGGTTAAGTAAAAGGCAGTCTGGTCAATTCATAAACCTAATTTAGCACTCAGACCAGATTTGCACACAGCCCCTCCCTCCCCAGCCACATTTTACTTAGGTGCCTATGACAGATTTGCAATGGTGTGAAGGTTACGCTTTAAAATAAGTGTAAGAATATGTCACAAGTTTATCTTTGGGCTGTGTAACTGCATCCTGTATCCAGCTTTTGCCAAGCATTTTTAGACACTCCAAGAGACTACTATCACTACTCTTACGTTCAAAAACCATAAGCTAAAAATTAAACAATACTTGATACTGTTGTGTGCTCTGATCTCATGTTTTTATGCTTGAACACTAAGGGAAAGTGCCTGTTTTACTCTCGAGCCACCAGGAGACTTGCATGGAGAAGGCCTAGCAAGGAGAGACCATGAAATTTCATCGCAAATCTGATCCTACACGAGTCATCATCGATTATTAGCCAGTAGAACACTGTATTTGGGACAAAACTTGAAGAAAGGGTAAGGATGTTTCTTTCTGGATCTATCAGAAACTAGTTATGAAGGGCCTTTGAGGTTTCCCAGAGCTGTTCTTAATTTATTCTTTCCAAGATATGTTGGGACATTGGTCTCAAGTAGCAAAATAGGCCACTGACCTGAAATAAAGTGCTTAAAATATGTAAATTACATAAAGAAGAAACCACTAAGGTATTGAGCCATCTCCCTGGATGTGAGCTCTGCAAACTATACCCAAATCTGGTCACTTTGAAGTGCACAGAAGAGGTGGTTCTGTGGGGGCAGGACACATCCTGACCCCAAAATAATCAAGTTAAAGTAAGCCTAGAGACAACTTTGCCTAAAAGATGGCTACCAGCGAGGCCAGCTCTACTGCGTGGGCAGGACTTGCCATCCCATCTGCCTTCTGGGGAATGTGCGACATCCCAGTGTGGTGACAATCCTTGGTGCACGGGAGGCCGGCATCGACAGCCCCTCAGAACGTTCACTCTTACTTTTAGCCACATTAAAAATACAGCAAATAGATTGGTGTAACAGCAAACACCTACACAAATAATTTCTAATACTCCCCTGCTGTATTTCTGTTCCTTATATCACCCCTGACAATCAAGAGAAGGTTAATAAGATCTGCACCGTAGAAATGACTTTCCCCTTGCTTCCTATCCAACTGGGTCTGGGGTTTAGCTCAGTTAGTAGAGTGCTGCTCAACACTCCCTTCAGGACCCAGATTCCATCCCCAGTACCATGAAAACCGAGAAGGACACAGCAATCCACTCCTGAAGGAATCCCCAATCAGCCACCGCAAATCCTATCAGGGTCTCTATGAGTCAGACCCGACTGGACTTTACCACACCTACCAACCAAACCGAATCCTATTCAACCATAACAGTTTTTGATACAATGTATAGGCTTTTATGCCTGCAGCCTTATCCCTGTGGCATCTGATCCTGTCACATCTAGAAAGCTAAGCAGAGTCCGGCCTGGTTAGTACCTGGAAGGGAGACTGCTGAGAACACCAGGCACTATAGGCTTTGGAGAAGGACCCTGCAACCCACTCCCCAAAATCAATCCACCATTGAAAACCCTATGAGCAGCAGAGAAGCACTGACAATAGTGTTTCGCCTGTTGTATGTAGGGTCGCTATGAGTCAGATACCGACTCCAAGGCACCTACCAACAACAACATAGGCTTTTATACGAAATAGCTCCTTTTAAATTATTCATCAAAGAGAAAAGTGTGTGTGTGTGTGTGTGTGTATTTGAACCAACAGTTCAACATCAAGTAAGAATAGGATGTTAGCTTCAAATGTTTCTGATACAGGATACTTCACTCCTCTTTAAGGACAGAAGCCTAAATAAACAAACAACCCTCCTTTTTAATGATCCAGAGTTTCTGGTAGAGAAAAGGTTACTTTCTAGGTTAAAAAAAATAACCAACTAGCTATCCAAAGGGTAATGGTTTGAAGTGTTTTTAAAAATTCCCTTATAGTCTTAACTAAATTTAAACAAGATTGCATAAATGCACACTCTCAGGGGTTGCTACTGAATGAATGTGTGCTTGTGTGGATATGTTTTGTGGGAACACAATAGAATTCAGATCATCAGTAAAATATTTTATACACCAAAATCTTACCCAGGGACTTCATACCAACAGCACCTCCAATAAACAAAAGGCCACATAGAGACAAAAAAAATCTATATTTCAAGGCATGGTATCTCTTTGTGTGCATGAGGCGGGGGTGGTGGGAGTCAACTCAGCCTCCCTTTAATTCTCTTCTTCCTTGCAGTTGCTGTTGTAAGTTTCTGCTATCACGAAGACCTCAGAAAGATCTATGTACTGCTTACTACGCTCAACATGTTATTGCTGTGTTAAGTCGTTAGACATTCTTTCTGTGTGCAACACATCAGTGCGGTGGCTCACAGACAATGGTAATGTGCCTGCCACAAAACAGGCACAAAGACACCAAACACACTCCATTTCTACGTGCTAGGTTTACCCATAAGGTTAACAATTACATTCCAATGCAAATCTACTATTATTACTCTTAAAAAACAATCTAACCTCATACTATATCATAGGATCAATTCTATGATGCCTTTTTAGTAGCATTTCAAAAATTTTTATGGTAATTAAAATGTTCTGCTTTCTTGTTCTTAATCACTCTACCATGAGTACAAAACCACCAGGAAAAGCTTGTGTGAGAACTGAAGCAAAAGAAAAGCTTTTTGCCCCTTTTCATGCTGGTTACTTATAAGTTAGCGATCTGGGGTGGTTTCTCTCTAGCTTTTTCTCATAAAGGGAGAAGCTTCATTATCTCACCCCAATGGCTGTCATTTCTACCCATACAGTAAATCATGTATGTGTATATGCATATTGTGTTCATCTATTTTATATATGTTATAAATGAAGAGTACATTAAAAATTTAGTGAGTCGTTTTTAAAGAACAATAGAAGCATATCAAATACAATACATAATAAGTTTATAGAAAACATAAACCCAAAACAAATGTTACTGTACCTAATTCATTCTTAAATGGCCTTTCTTCATAAAATATAATAAATGCATACTGTCTGGAGAGTTTAAAATCTGAGTAGTACTTTCTGTAGTAAAATGGCTATTGTTAGATCAGCTATTTCCATAAACAAAATTTATAATGACTTAATCATTAACAACATAAATATCTTTTGTTAGAAGCACATTTTATCTCACTTAGAACCGGTTAGGATGAGCAAGATTTTAAAGCACAGAAACTAAAAATAGGTTTATCCGGATCTGTAAAGATATTTCTGCTAAGTGTTCACTGACCTAAAAATATCTTTTAAAAACAATTTAGATAATTTGGCTGAGGGGATCATATGCACATATCGACCCACAGACTGTGATTTCCTGTATAACAGAATAAACTACCAAATTAGTAACACAATCCAGGTCAAGTTTATAGGCATAATAGAGTTCCTGGAAAACATAAGAGAGTCTGTGAACATAATTTTTCCTTAAATGATAGGGTTCTCCATAGATAAGGGGTAGGGAGCATGGGAAGATGAAAACCAAGTTAAAGAATAAAATAAGGGTAAAGAAAATACACTCGACGTAAGGTTTCCCTGGTCACTGTATGCAGTAACTTTCATAATGAAAATCAACATTTATTTTAATGTGCCCTGATGGAAATGTGCAATGACTTTCCCACAGACATAATAACTATCCTGGAAGCATCCCTAAACACAATCTTCACACTATATCCCACAAGCAGTTACTTGTTAAATGTTGGTTTAGGGCGAAAAAATAACTGTTATTTTTTAAACACTCATATATAGTTCCTTGATTCCTCTGGAAGAAAAAAATATATGTATGCCATTCCTAATTACCTCTTCATAAAACAGAAGTCAGTGGTCACCAGTCTAGAAAATGAAGGGGTGGGGGTGGCCCGACAACCTTTGTCTTTTATCCCTAGCAATGACCATGGCTGGGAAGTGCAGACAGCTCCTATGAATCCAGGATTGCTTAATTACTAAAAACCACTTTATACATAAAATAAATCAGTCCGCAATGGCAATACCGGTGGTGGCTACCAGATGGAATGAATATGCATGGACCCCACCTCCTCACAGAGCCTCTCTGCCTGGGCTGTATCACAAAATCCGAAAGGACAGTTCCAGGAAGGCACTAGGCAATGCTCGGTGAGAAATGACACGTAATTTACCAGCAGGAGAAAATGTCCCGCAAAGGAGTCGGGGAAGGGTCGAGCTCGGGCTTCGGGAGCTCCGGAGCTCCGGTGAGTGTGAAACCGACCTCTCACCTTGGGGAGGGGAGGAGCAGGCAGCAGGGCAGCTGGGGCTCAGTCCCCGGCACTGGCCTGGCGCGCCCGGGTCTGAGCGCACAGGGGGACTGCCCAGGGCCAGCCCAGGCTCCCCGGGGAGCGCAACTCCGCTACTTACCTAGTAGGTCGGCGTTATTAATAGATGTTAATGGCTCCGTTAGGTCTCGGAGAAAACCTCTCCCCCCACCCACCCCTCGTCCCTGTTTTTGTCATAAGGAAATTCCAAGTTAAATCCAGAAGCAGCAGTGGGCTCTCTGATACTGCAGACTCTGCCACTCCGCCCCCAGCACCACCACGGTTCCTCCCCAGCCCCCAAGTTGCTGCAGCGGGGGCCAAAAATCAATCCGATGCTGGGAGCGCTCGGGCGCGCAGGCAGACAAAGACTTCCTACCCCGGGCAGGGCTGGAGTCTGGCTTTGCTTTGAAAGCCATAACCTGCAAGTGGCATTAGGAGACAGAGTTCCTAGACATCGTTTTCTTCAGAGGTTTCTTTGATGACACCTAAGATAGTTTAGTCCTGACACTGGCCAAGATACTGTCCCATGACGCCGGGTCAGGCTTGCCCCAGGATTCTCCATAAAATGATCCTATATCTGCTGAGAGACCAGAAAGCCTCCTCGCCCCCACTCTGGACACCCTGCATTCTTTTCTGACACATTCACCCTGCTGGTGGCCAGTCCCTAGGGACCTTCTGCAGGGCAACCACAGAACAGCCTTCTAACGCCCCTTGGGTCTGGGGAAGGAGGAAGGGAGGGAAGGAAAAAGGAGAGGAGGGAAAAGGAAGGAAGAAAGCAGAGAAGGAAGGAAGAGAAGGAGGAAGGTCCTAGACTTAGATTATTTCAAAGTACCATAATTAACATCAGCCAACTATGGATGCTTTTAGTCACAAGACCGTTTTACTAAATGGGCAAAAATTAAATAAAAAAAAGAAATCTTTTGGCTTGAATACAATTTAGCAACTGGGGTTTAGCTCAGTTGGTAGAGTGCTGCTCTGCACTCTGTGAAGACCCAAATTCGGTACCCATCACCACAAAAAAGGGAGAAGAACATGGCAATCCACTCCCGAAGCAATCCTGAAACAATCAGCCATTAAAAACCCTATAAGGGTTGCTTTGAGTCGGACCTAACTCAACAGTACCTAACAACAACAACACTTTAGCAGGAAAAATATAGAGTGTATCTGTATTGTACTCTATGACTGAAGGATCATTTAACCCTCTAGATGGGCCCAGACTGAGCTGGTCACAAATCAAACACCCAGCAGGATCTGCCATGTGGGTGACAGAAGCAACACAGGTCATACAGCTTTATGAAAGATTCAGCTATTATTTGGTAGAAAAGTATACATGCAACTCTATTAATGAAAAACATACTAATTCTGGGATCTACAATTAATAAACCTGAGATTCCCTCCCTGGGTGAGGCAAAAGATAACTCCTAACTTTCTTGATCTTCGAGTCTTCCACTCTTGTCACGAGAGGCGCCAACCTACAGCCCATTTCTTCAATGTCTTCAAGTTCTGGGTCCAGGAACTGTTAAGGAGCCTTTGTAGTTAACATATAATCACATTCACTATGGCTATTATGAATTTTAATTATTTTAATTATCCTTTTTCTATTTATTATTCACTCACGACTATATATCTTTCTCATAACGAATAAAACGCCATTCGTGCAATTGCTATTTCTCAAGAAGTTGATTTGGCCTTGATTTCTTACATGATTCCCAATCAGTAAGAATGAATGGGTCAATAACTATAGATGGTGCAGTTGAAAACACAAGGGAGAGGAAAATAGGGAATTTCACTAGAACCTTAGAATAATTTGCCCAGTTTTTTACTCTTTTGTTGTTCTCCATCCATGAGAACTACACAGAAGGACCGGATAAAATGTGGTGAAATTTCAGAATGGTGGGTATTTGTAGAGACACACACACTTTATTACAGCTAGTGCACTTTCTTTTTTCAACTGGCTTTTAATGAGCAGCTGCAAAAGTTCAACAATAAGCTATTAACCCCTTCAGGGTCTGCTTTATGAGAAATGTGGTCTGCCTGCCCAACCCAGAGTCCTGAAAATTCCAGTAAACTAGAGGCAATATGGTTTTAAAAATAAATGACCATGCCCAGGTAACCACATTTGGGGCATGTAAGTACTGGAAGGTAAGGGTGGTGGGGAAAGCCAGGCCGACTGAGATGTACCTTCTTACACGCATATAAAGAGCTGCAGCCAGTTTTCTTGGCTTTACCAAAAGAATGAAAAATGTCATTAGTCCTTTCAAGACAAGTGCAAGCAACTTGCTTTGTTGCTGTTTCTCTCTCGCTCGCTCCCTGTCTTCCTCCCTCTGCGTCTTTAGAGAAAGGCAGCAGAGAGATTGTAGCAGCATGGAACCACAGGGGCTGGCTACATTACCGGAATCACAGACAGCACCAGGGTGATGTCTTCGCTCTCCAGCTCTCTAATTATTTACCCAGATCAAGCCTGACTGCTGGAAAATCAGCTCTCTCCAGGAGGTAACCGAGCTGAAAGGTTCTTTTCACTGAGAAAAGATGGGCTGGTGGGTGGCTGGCATCTCGTCTAGCGGCCAGCGAGCCCTTATGGGCAGTGTCCTAAAAATAAATACCCTGGGCCATGCCGTTTTCCTAAGTCATTCGCCGGCAAGTATGGATCAGTTTAAGAAAATTAGGCAGGAAGAAAAAATCTGAGGTACAGAGAACGCACAAAGATTCAACCCCTGGAAGACATTGTTTTTAAGATTAATTTTGTGAAATAAAGAATGGAAGCGGGCTGGGATTGTTGGTACTTTATAGCCAGAGCACTGGTTTACGGTCCCTACAGACAAAGCAGATTGCTTCATTGTTCGCACGTATGGGTGCTGTTTTCTCATGCAGGTCTCCTGAAAACAGAATGTTTAGGAAACATTTATGATTGAATTTGCTGGACTAGCCCTTATAAAAACAGAAAGCCATCCGCCCTCTGTCAGCTCCCAAGCTCCCCCACGCTTAGGGTCACTCCACAAACTCTGCAGAATAAAATGCTTAGGAAAATCAATTCAAATCAATCAATATCATTTATATTTGTCTGTTTTTAGGAGCTTTATTAGAGGCAATGCTTCATTTAAATGCATTCCACTTTCTTATTTGCTTTCCATGGATTGCAAAACTACTGTCACACATATGCAAATGTTTAATTTATTGGGCCCACAATGGGACAAATCACCTTCGGATTCCTTTATTTTTCACCACTGGAGAAGGAAAATGGCGACATGACAGCTGGCCGGGGCTCCATTGTGAAACTGTGAATGTGCCATTGGGGCACATGAACTGTCACTGCACAATGACAGGGTCACCTAGACGTTTGGGGAGATGATATATATATATATATATATATATATATATATATATATATATACACACACACACACACACACACACACACACACACACACACACACAGGTTATAGGCTGGCGTGTCCAATTAGGCTGACTTTATTCTAACATTAAAATCATTTGTATTCTCTGCATATATAGCCACCTCTTAATGGTACATTTGAGGATTCTTTTCCCTGCTTCCCAGTCAGGACTGGAACTCTAAATCTGCCATGGTTCATTAGTTTGCTGATTTTTAAAAATATATTTCCCTTTTTAAAAATCCCCCTTTTTGGCTACTGACATTCTAACTTAGAGCTGGAGAAATTGTGGGATTTGATTCCTACATTCAACATCTAACGAACTACTTCCTTCAAGTGCAACTGAGTTTTGTGATACATTCATCAAATTTCTCTCATGAAACATTGCATCAATAGTACAGCAGCCACATGCAGGGGAAGGGGCTCAAAAATTTAATTATTTAGAAAGTAACTACTATGGGTTTGCTACAGTCTCTCCCAAGCTTCTTACTAGACACCAGAAAAGCACACCATGTGTTCCACAAAGCAAAGTATTAACAGAAGAATTAACAGAATTTCGAAGGGAATAAGTTTAATCGGGTGGGAATATGCAGCCATCCCTAGTCCCAGTATAAAAACCACTGCCCAACTGTCTTGGGATATCATTTAAAATAGGGAAAAATTTGTCTTGGTAGAGAGAAAAAAATTCTCACTACATCTCATGCTAATAAATTGCTTTATAGAAAAAAGAAGAATTCATATTAATATTCATTGAGAGAATATTAATTATAAACACTTCTATTTTTAAAAACTTAAAAGGCATATTGAGGAATTTCTCATCTCTAACAGAAAACAAAATCTTATGTGTTCAAATTTAGCATTTTTTATCTTCTATAGGAAAATATGTACTGTTGTGATTACAGTTTTAAAAAAGATCACTTCGGATGTTGGGGACATTTCCACTGCTCATAGGATTTGCAGCTGTTCAAACATTTCAAGCTTTTTGCCTCAACCACACCTTCCTTTACTCAGGCCATAACCTTTGTTTTGCTTACCTGAAAGCAGGACAAGCTCCATTTCCCCACTTAGCGCTTGTTAATAGGTCCTGCATTAGGGTGCCCCTCTTTTTCTTTCACAAGTCAGTGCATGATACAAAGTTATTGGTCCATAACTCTAGAACCAACAGGCTCAGGCGGAACCACTGAGGCATGGAAAACAGTCGGTAGCTCCACTCTATATCAACTTGGCTAGGGAAAATTCAGGATGGTGAGCTAGAGCAGTTGACTATTCAAGGAGGCCTGTGACTGCCCATGGGGGGCATCCCAGGGGTACCAAAGGCAACTTAGGACAACCCATCTGCCAGCCTAGGCCCTTGTGCTTCCCCTCCACTAGGTTCCCCAGCCTGTTCATTTCCTGGGCTTGATGTTAATCCCACTGGCTGTGTGTGATCCTCAGGCCATTGGTCCACGAGTGCTTTGTGAGCCTCTCATGAGGTGTCACAACAAAATTATTACAAAAACCATCACCACCCTCCAGAGGTGCAGGGTTGGAGTGTGTGAGGCCATCACACTATCCGTGTTTGAGAGCAAATGCACAACAGACCCAAATGCTGTCAGATTTATCCAAACTTGACATTTGTGTTAGAATAAAGCAACAGTCAGAGTCAGAAGGGGAGTGGCAGGGAGGAGGAGGAGACCCAACAAGCTCATGTCCCAGTCCAGGATGAGGTCTGCTGATTTCAGGGCGCCCTCCTTCAGGAATCTGAAGTAGGAAGCCCACTTAATACTGGAATGGGATGGTCCTGTGGTTCCTTTTCGAAAGCAAGGCGAGAGCCTTCGAAAGGCCTCTTGCTACACTCTGCCAACATCTTTCAATGCTAATTTCCATCCTGCCTCATCCTAAAGGCCACTATTACCTCCCTGGCCTGGTGCCATCAGCATGAGGGCTGCTGCAGCTTGATACAGAATTACTCTTTTGCTCAAGATTGGATTCAGGTGACCCCTGTGCAGCGCCACCGCCACCCCCACCCCACCAGTGGAGACAATGGCACTCAGATCAGTCTGACCAACACAAGCATCTGGAATTGAGACTAATCGTAGGATTGGTCTTAAGAGGAGGAAAAGTTTTATGAACAACCTTCTTGCCCCATGGCTCCTACTGCATATGGGGGTGGGGGTTAAAAGCTGTCATTTTGTTCTTTTCTTCTTTTGAGATGGGGTCTTACTATATTCCAGGCTGGTCTTGAACTCCTGGGCTCTAGTGGAGCTAGGGCTACAAAGCATGCCATTGTGCCTGGCTTTCTTTTCTCAAAGACGAGAGTCAGAATGTCTCCTGAATCGTGTTAGAGCTACAAGGCTCAAGGTTCCACTCCTGCTTTGGAGACAGAGGCTGGAAGGAAAAGCCGCAGTGTGACGAAAATGCAAGGGGCTACTGAAGCTGCCTGTCTGGGACTGGTGACTCTTTTGCCTTCCCTCTGGCCTCTGGTCAAAATCAGGGAGACAAGCTCAGCCTGCAGGGCTCTGTTGGGGAGGGAAGGACATGGATGGCCTGTGGGCTTGCAGAGAACAGGGAGGCGAGCTTGGCAGACAGCAGGGAGGAAGGAAGAGATAAGGCGAGGAGGGAGCTGGAGATTGGGGACACACTGACGGTGACAGTGGCCGTGACCCTCCCCAAGCACCTCAGTCAGCTGGAAGAGCATGCCCTGGACATTTCTGCCTGTTAGTGAGGCTCCATGACAGTAGAGACAGGTGGCCGGGTGCCGGGATGGCAGGCTCAGCTCCAGCCACCGCTGCAGCTGATGCCTTTGCAGAGAACATTCTCCAATGCTGCTACCTCGGGGGCTCGATCCCCTGTGGGGAGGAGGCAGCACCTTTTCTGGCATCCTCCTGACACCCCTGGGAGAAGATGGTCTGAGTGTCACTCGATGGATGAGAAGCTGAAGCTCTGAGTGGTACAGGAACCTGCCCAGGTCACAGGGCTAGTCAGCAGCAGAGCCAGGATCACTGGCCTCACACCCAATCGCCACCTGAATTCTAATGGCTGTTGTCTGAGTTCTTTGGACTTTCTCCTTTGTCTGCTGTCTCACCTCCTACCACCATTTTATACCCTGCCCACCTTCCCTGTCAATCACAGCTGCCCCCACACAGACTCCATCTGACCCCCTTCCGATCACCATGCAATTCTCATCTCAAAGTCCTAGATGCTGATTCAGATGGAGGCGGGGGCCAGACCCAGAGGGGGAGACTCGAGCCTATTACTCTTCCGGCCTACGCTGTTGCTTGTCTCCCTGAGGCTGCCAGTGCTCTGTCTGGGTCCTGACAACACTTGACCTTAGCGTCAGACCTCAGGCACTCCAGCCCCTGTGGGCTCTATCCTAGTCACATATGGCCAGAACAGAGTGACCCTCTCCTACACAGACCCAGACTGTTTCCCAGATCCCCTGGGTAAAATCTGCCCACCTGGCATCACAGAGCATCCATAACCTCTGAACCCACCTAGCCGAGGAACCCCATCTTGCTCATGATCTGGAGACAAAGTGAGTGGATCCCATTAAGACAGACAAGGTTTGAGCACCTGCTTCTTCCTAGTAGGTTTGTTCGGCACAGGCTTGGCTGACAGAGCGGCCAGGGAGAGGAAGAGAGGACATCACACAGCTTCTCAGAGCCTCCACTTCCCCATAGCTGCGCTGGGAAGCAGACAACCAATCTCACAAAAGTTGCACAGCAATGCAAGAACCAAGAGAACATGCCAGAAGTCTCCAGGCACCCAAGGGTCTCAATGACTCTATTACCCATCTGAAATCCTACCGAGGCTTGCACTCACCAGAGCTGGTCCAAGGTCAGCATCCCTTTCCTGGTGAGAGGAAACCTCTTCTCCAGGCTCCCAGAAGTCCAGGCAGCACCCAGCCTGGGTCACTCCTGGCTGGCTCTCAGAGGCAGATGTGGCAGATGGGTCGGCATGGGAGGACTTCTTTCCTCAATCACCTGCTTCTCTTGGCTTCTTGGCAGATGGCTTCCCAGCCACTTCTCTGGCTTTAGAGCCTCTCAGGCTTATCTCTGTGCCTCTGAGCAATGACTATTATGGCATGGTTGGTGCTGGAGCACAGAGGAGAGCGACCTGGACACAGTCCAGCCCTCGTGGCCCTTTCCATCTAGTGGAGGCAAGAGGAGCCAAACAGCTCCCCCAGGATACAAATGAAACTGCAAAGCGATACAAAGGAACACAGAGGACTGTAGAGCCCACAGCAGGGGTGGGGAAAGGAGATTTGTGTCTCTAAAGACTCCTGTGAACGCTGTGTGGCTGGGTGGACGTGGAGGGAGAGACAGGAGGATCAGACACAGGGGGACCAGATGGAGGCCAGGAGCACTGTCAATGAGGGAAGGTGTGGCTTTGGCTTGGGTGGCAACTCTGGTGGCATGGACATGGGCATGAGAGAGACAAGGTAAAGGATGACAGGAGGAATGGGGCTTACGCAGTTGGCTGCCTGGGTTCCTGGTGCCTGGCAGCTAAAGGAGAGACTTCCAGTCCTCTGAAACACACCCACATCCTGCTACCATGAGGCTAAGAATGTCTCACCAGGAAGCAACTGGGACATGGGGGGCTGGGCGAGCCCCTAAACTACAGCCCCTGTTGTATATAGTGGGCTGAGCCCTCAGGTGCCATCTGATGTCTGCCTTGTGGAATATGGATGAGGGCTGAGGGCTGAGCCCCTGTGAGGAACCTGGCTCAGCCTCCACTGTGCTGCTACACAGGACAGCACCCCTGAATGAGACAGAACGCAAGCATAAGAGGAGCTTTCTCAAAAGGCACACGTGTTGGGATAGCAGGTGGCAACCCCAACGACAGGGAAGTACACAATGGCAGGTGGAGAGCCGCACCCCCTACTGCCAGGCACAGGAGATCCCGTGCATGCAAACACACGAGGACGGGCGGCTCTGAGAGACCCAGTCTGGCTTCCAGAGCCGGGGCCAATCCCTGCCCTAATCTCAGTCATCAAGAAGCAACAGCACGTTGAGAAAAAGCAAATGCAAGACAGCTCAGGCCCTGCATGGAACTGAGCATGGTATAAATAAATAAAATAACAATAAATCGCATAATCTCCCTGAATTCTGTGATGTGGCTGGCAGGGACCTCTTCTGAATTTAGATGGCCACCTCACTAGAACTGCCAACCATCTCTGTCTATGTAAAGTGGGGATTATTACTGCTATTCATTCAATGGAAAATTCTCCCAGTCATTTGTTCTGAATAGCCCTTTCCCGAAACTAGCCTGTTATCACTGACAATGCTGAGCACCTACTCTGTGCTGGGCACTTTTCTTAGGGAGCTGCATGCATGTACTCCTTCAATCCTCAAACCAACTCATGAGGCAGTATTACTATTTCATAGATTCAAAACAGATGCACAGATTCAGGATTTTGCCCATAAGCACATAGCAGCAAGAAAGGGGCACAGCCAGGATTTGAACCCAGGATGCCTGACTTCCAGCATGTGCTACAATGTGCTTATAAACAGGCTCAGCTCAGCCCTGTACAGAGGGTTTCAGCCTCTCAGCTCTGCCTTCCTCTCCACGCCTGTGCCCACCCGCCACGGATTCTCATCTTGCTCTCTTGGGTATAAGGTACTGGGATGACAAGCATTGTGTCCCCCTGATCACGAGCCTGCCCCCCTCCGGCTAATGCTGTCCTAAGACACAAGACGTGATTATCTGGGGTAAAAATAGTTGGGGTGCAGACTCCACCAAAGGCCATCTCCTGGGTTGATAGCATATGACTATAGATTTTGCAGAGACAGATGTCTAATATTCAAATACAAATAATTCTGAGAGTTTTTGGAACTCTTTAAAAAATGATCTACAGAGGCAGACAAATCATTGTGGAGGAAGTTTTCTCTTCTAATAGGAATAAAATCTTAAGGAAAAAAAAGTTGAGGAAATGACTCACTGAAATACATAAAGGCATGCATAAGTGGGCCTGGGAAAGCCACATGGATGGATTACGGAGGCCGGGAGGCCCAGCTGGGAGGAGGCGGCTTGGAAATGGGGCCCTGAACATACCAAGCCTCTAACTCCACCCTTCCTCTTCTTCTTCCACAGCTCATGACTCAGAAATACCTGGAGTAGGTGGTACAGAGGGCCTGGAAGTCTGCCCAAGGCACCTTGGAGTCCAGGCCTCAGAGTACAGGATAACGAAAGGCCCAGTTCCACCTTATTCTAGCTGTGTGACCTTTGAGCCACTGGCCTGCACTCTCTGAGCCACCTCCTTCCTTTGCAAAGTGGGATCACAGTACCTACTGTATGGCAGTTCTGAAGATAAAACAAAACAGCCTCGTCAAGTAGTGGCCTCAGGAAATGCTACAAAGCCATAATTAATAGCAGTAGTGATGCTTAACAGCCCTCTGTGTCTTGGATCACGATGCTCAAGGACCAAGTGGAGTATTTGGGGCCAGCCTGAGGTTTGCAGCCCATACTCTTGGGCATTTCCAATTCCAATGATGTCCCTGAGACTAAGTCAGCTGCAGGGCGTGACCCTGATTTGCATGGAACCCTACATCCGGGTCACTCCTGCTGGCCCAATGCTCCCTTGGAGCATGGGAGGTCCAGCAGACCTGGTAGTGGAGAAGAAATGACTTGATGTAGCAGGAGGCTGCAGAAGTTGGGGGCCCAGGTGAGGCTTCCTGGCTGCTTCAGAGCCTCCTATAGGTTGGACTACCCCTAAAACTATCCTGGGTCTTTTTGATGACAACGCCTTCAGGCCGCTATGTCTCCGTGAAAAGGTCAGGGAGCATTCACACCAACAACCAGTAGTTTGCAAAGAGCAACCATCCTTCATGAGTGGACTCTCCCTTCCAACACAGTAACCTTAAATCGTTAATGAACCAAGCCAATCTCAGATTTGCAACCGTCAGGGAGAACTCGGCTCTCTGCTGCCCACACAGACAGCTGGGCCTTTCTGCAGAAGGTTCTCGGGCTGGGCTGGGCCTGTCACTGGCCTACCACCATGCAGCAGCTTCCCCTCCTCCCCCACCCCCATTCTCAATGATGAAGGCTCTACCAGCCCGAGCGACCCCGCCGCCGTGTCAGCAAGCACGCTGCCACCCACTCAGCACACTCCGGGGTGTCGGCCTGGGCCACCATGCTGCCAGGGGACAATGAGTCTTCTCAGTGCGATTTCAATCAAATGACCAAACACCCTTCTTCAAGCAATGCTTCTTGACCATTCTCAAGTACAGTACCTCCTATAAATAAGACATAAATGGTGCTAATGTGGATGATTCGGCCATTCTTGGGCATGAAAGGACCTCTCTGTGTGGGCCCGTTGTGAATTGTTCTTTTTCAGTGGCTTAATTGTCAGCCCTGAGCCTGACAGCAACGCAGAGAAGAGTCGTTCTACTCGAAGGTGCTGGCCCTGTTGGTGAGAAGGCACTCACACTGGCAGCCACCAGAGCCGTCCACCTCCTCCCAGGCTTTGGGACCCATGGAGCTGTGTGGGGACAGGGCTTGGGAAGGTGGCATGGCCTGGTCAGGTCATGTGTGATGCCGGCTCTGAGAGGGGCTGAAGCAGCGGGGAGGCCTGGGTGAGAGGGGGAGACTGGCTGTGCCCTTCTCCTCAAAGTTGCTAACAGGGCTCCTGGGCGAGGGACAAGTCTGGAAAATTCTATTAATCATCTTCCTGGCCAGCGGCACAGTGGGCTTTGCTGCCCTTTCCCTCGTGGGTTAGAGCTCCTTTCCCACAGAGGCAGAAAGAGATGGGGAAACCTGTCAGGGTGGACGCCTCACTCCAGCCTTTGGGGTGATCCTCAGTGGGCCCCTCACCTATCGTGGGCACCACAGCAGGGCTCTACAGTGATGCTCCCACAGGAGCCACACCCAGCCCAGCCACCTGTAAAAGGTCCCAGAGCTGCCTAAGGCAAGTGACTGAAGGGCTCACGTGGACTTCGGTGCACTGAGCATGCAACCTAAGGGTCCGTGGAGAGAAAAGCAGGCCCAAGAGCTGGCACTCAGGTCTCTGCCTGCCCCGCCTCCATCTCTACCCCACACGAAAATACTTGACATACTTGCAGTTCCTGGAATAAGCCTGCCTTCCTATCCTCCCTCGGGACTTTGCCGCTCAGTTTCCAATGGCTGCCTCCCCCTCCTTCGCCAAGACCCAGCTCTGGAAGCTGCTTCCCCCGGCTGGTGGGATAGGTCCTCGGCACCCTGGATGCCCCACTCTATGACAAGCTCCCACCATGCCCCACCAAAGGAGCCAGAGCAAGGGCAGCGACTTACATCTCCATACGGCTGTCCAGAGCAGGGTGTGGCGCCGCCACATTCCCTGGGGGACCTCCTAGGAGTGAGGAGGGGCTTGGAGGGTCTGGCTCAGGCATCTGAGGCCACCTTTGAAAGAGCAGCCCAAGATGGGGTCTCCCAAGGTATTGCCAGCCAGGATGGCTCTAAACGGAGCAGCTGGGCCAGCTGCATGCTTGGCTTTATGACTTGTCAAGGTGGGTCGGCTCCGCTGGAACTAGGAGACCAGAGACAGCAGTAGCGAGAAGGGGCTGGAAAGCTTTCCCTAAACGGCTAATGTTCACCAGCTGTGGCTCAAAGTCCTCATTCTTCATAGGAAAAGCAGGTGGAGGAAAACGTTCTCCAAAACTACCACTATCCGTGAATGCAGACGCAATGAGCAGCTAGCATGACAGGAGCCAGCAGGGACAGAGTGCGCCATGGGGCAAGCACTGTGCGCATGCATGCATACGTGTGTCCGACAGACATGTGTGTCTTAAGCCACAGCAAAATGAACCGCAAAAAGGCTAGGTCTAAGGTGAAGGCCTGTCATGGTCACACTCGGAAAATCCAAAAGCGTCAGCAAACACCCGGTCCTGGTTGCTGTGGGACCACCATCATGACTCCTGCCTGCTGGGGACCCTGAGGGCACCCGAACACACGTGAGCCAGGAGCGTCAAGGGGGAGGTGTAGGACAGGGTGTGGGGTCTTGGGAACAGGGGCGGGGCAGAGCCACCATCTTACGGGTGACCTGCAAGCCAGACTGTTTCCCTCTGGGGAACACGAAGGCAGAGGGTGGTGGGGACACTTGTCAATGTGGACTCCTCGCCCCAGCCTTGGGGTGACCCTCAGTGGTCCCCTTGCCTGCCATGGGACTGCAGCAGGGCTCTACAGTGACTCTGCCACAGGAGCCACGCCCAGCCCAGCCAGCCTATGAAAGGTCTCAGACAGAGAAGGTCAGGGTCAGCAGCAGGGACCTGGGGGTTGGGGAGAGGGGGTGTGGTGGGAGAACATGCTGGGCCGAGAGGCTGGTCCAGGCAGAAGATGGAGACAGGAACCATCCTGGCCTCAGCAAGAAGCCCTTCCAGACTCTCGGGCACCTTTCTGAGGCCGGTAAAGGGTGCCTGGAGGGAGAAGGGGCGGCAGGCACGCAGAGCACTCTGACACAGCCTGCATGGGAGACTGAGGGCAATCTGCGGAACAGCCACAAAGCCCGAAGGAGGTCAGCAGTAGACAGAAAACAGGCACTGTGGGGGACCAAGGCAGAGACAACAGGACCAACCCGGACTGTGGGTGGTGGCAGCGCTGAGAATCATCCGAGCTGTGCAACCCCAGGGAAAAGCGCGGCAAGGGGAAGACACTGACTCATGTGCTCCGTGCTGAAGATCTACCCAGCAGGAGAGAGCTGGAAAGCCAGGTCTGACCAGGACACGGCTAGAGACACAGACCAGAGGTAGCCGGCCCTGTGAGCAGGCATGGTGAGACTGCAAGGGAGGCAGGAAAGGTTGGGGCAGGGACACAGTAATGCACTGCCACGCCCAGGAGGCCGATGCAGATGCCCAGCAAATGCCCACAAGCTACCCAGGAGCTGCCACAGGACACATCTCAATCCCCATGAGGCCTTTGTGGCAGTGCTAACCCCAGGGCCGCATACACGTTAGGCAAGTGCTCAACCACTGAGTTATACCCCCAATTCAGCAGAAATGTTTGATGAACCCCAAAACTTCTCTGTGATATAACCAGACACGGGCCCACACAGAAGCCCTGCGCATCTGGCAGAGCCTGGACTTTCCCCCAAGATTCTAATTCAGTCTGGACTGGGACCCCAGCATCAGCCTGTTTAGAAAGGCTGCAAATAATTGGCACCGTGAAGACAGAGCTAGGAGAATTGAGAAAAATGTTCCCATTCTACAAATGTGTTTATGGATAGTTTTTTTGTAAAGACTCCTCTGGGTGATTGTGAGCCATGGCCCAGTTCAGAGGATCTGGGTCCTGAGGAAATAGTAGGGTGTAGGCTGGGAGCTCCCTGAGGACAGTGACCTCTTATCCAGCTTCATCCTCTGTGCTCCCACAGACCTAAGGTACCTGTGTGTGCTGGGCTGCATGGGGTCACCCTGGGCAGGACAGAAGCATAGTCACAGCAGCAAGGCATCCTCTACCCTCCTTCTCTCCCCTCATATCTATTTTTAAAGTCAGGATGGTGGGAAAAGAAGAAACTAAGATCCACCCGGAATAAGTCTACTCGCCTGAAGATGCTCGTTCCCTGCAGATTCTGGAAACTTCATGGTCAGTTCAAAATCAGGAGACTCTCTAAGTTGGCAGGGAAAGATTGAGCAGTTTCGGTAAGAGATCTACCAGTGAATGAATGATCACCACCTCTTACCTGGTCTTGCCATGACTGAGGCGATCGGGACTTATAAGCACACTCGAGAGAAGATTCTTTCAGACACAGGGGTCTGAATGCAAGTCAGACAGGGAAGCCTCTCCAGATGTGAGCCAAGGTGTGTGGCGACAAAAAGAAGGCAGACAAAACAGGAGAAGGACCTTCGGAAGGGCAAATCCAGAGTTTCGTCCCTAAGCCCCTGCTCTCTGTCAGCACTTCAGATGGGCACTCAAAGCCCAAAAAACTAGCCAAGACTGGACAGGCTGTGGGACGAGTGAGGCTATCCAATTAGGAACCAAATGTTGGAGCTGCAACATCACACATGGCCTAAGACAATTCAGTTGTATTTAGGAATGGAAAGGGCAGAAAGAACCCCTGGTTGGCAAGGCAGCTGTGCAGCATGCCCCAGGTCAAGGGCACACTGTGGGCAGCACCGACCAGGCTCCAATTTTTGCTGCGTGCACTATCTGTAGCTTACACTGTCCACAAGGAGGGCTTTATGGCAGAGCCAACTCATGTCTCCAAAGCTCTAAGGCTCTGCTGCCCAATATGTGCCTACATGTGACTTTTCAGACTTAAATTTAACTAAGCTAGAAAATTTTCAGTTTCTTGGTCACATTGGCCACATTGCAAGTGTTCGGCAGCTGCATGTGGTTAGGGGTGCTGTGCTGGGCAGCACAGATAGAGAACATGTCTGCCACTGTGGAATGTTCCACTGGACAGAGCTGTTCAAAACATTGGCTCTATTCAGAACCCAGTAGCTCATGTTTAGATCTAGAAAAATTAAGAGTATTTAGTCACTGTGATCACCGTTAGTGGAATCCCTAGGGTACTACAAGAAGAAAGAAAGAAAGACGACGACGAACCTCGAGTTTGGCTGATTTTCCTGCATTTAGAAACATCTCCAAAGACACAGCAGCAGTTATCACCTCTATAAATCCTCAACCTTCTACTGTTTGGTTTTTAATTTTACTGTCAATTTAAATTCAGGCCTTGGAGAGTGTTTGTCTTTTTGTCTGCTTTATGGCAACGTCCCAGTTTGTAAATACAGGGCCCAGTGAGGCCCAGGTCCTATGAGCATTAATGGAGATGAGAACCTTTACGGTGTGGCTAGAGCCCGATCTGGGCTTACAATTCATGCCCCTGAAATTATTTCCAGAGATTATATCAGAATGGAAGAGCCAGACAATATGAGTCCAAATAGGTTTCATATTTTAAGCCTGTAATCTATTTTTAACAATAAGAAAAAAAAATTATTTTGAAGAACTTATAGAAAGAGCACAGGTATCTGAGAGTGTACAAAAATAACACACCAGCCCCTGTAATCCTCCTGGCATGGGAGGCTGAGGCAGGAGGCAGCCTGCACAACTTTGAGACCTTGTCTCAAAATAAAAAAATGAAATGGGGTTGGGTGTGCAGCCCAGTAGCTAAGCACTTGCAAAATATGTATGAGGTCCTGTGTTCATCCTCCAGGTACCATGGGAGGAAAAAAACACCAACAGAATGAAGATTATAAAGAAGGCACAGCCATTTTGATAGAGAAAACGTTGGCTATGGCACTGGACTTTCAAATCTTTGGGGATAGAATGCATAGACTGGGCACTCCTTTCTGCTTGGATAAGTCAAAATTAAGTCCTTCAGATGCTAGGTTTGCAAGTCCAATGGTCACATCATTGTGACCAAATCGCTGTCTGAAAGGGACCAAAGCCACAAGCAAGATGGAGGACACTAAACCTGAAAGTGAGATCAGCTGTTTTCACTGGATTTCTGATTTTTAAAAATGAGAGATGCCCTCCTTAAGCACCCCCAACACCCAAACCAAACCAAAAAACAAAAACAAAACAAAACAAAACAAAAAAACAAAAAACCCCCACCTAACTCCTAGATCTGCCTATCAATGATAAAATAACTTTTGCCACTTTTTTTGTATGTATCTCAAAACCAAGCAAAGGAAATAGTCAAGCTTATTTTCTTTAATATTATAGAATATTTGATCATGTCTAAGTATTAGTTTTCCAGTTAAACAGGAATGGTTTAGGTTCATTTGAAACAGCAGTACATTTAACTATTAACTAGTATAATTGTTGTTGTTGTTGTTAGGTGCCGTCGAGTCAGTATCCAACTCATAGAGACCCTCTGTACAACAGGGGAAACACTATTGTCAGTGCTTCTCTGCTGTTCATAGGGTTTTCAATGGCAGGTTGATTTTTTTGGGAGTGGGTTGCCAGATCCTTCTCCCAACTAGTATAATAAGCATACCAATAATAAGTATGTTATATACTTATATAATATACATATATTAATAAACATACATCACCAGCCGACTGTGATCCCAAGTTATTCTCCCTTATATAGAAAGTACAGATTCTTAAAAGACACAATAGAAGTGCACTAAAGGTTTTTTTTCTGTTATAGTATTTTCCTGAGTGAAACCAACTCACATAAAGCTCGGCAGTTCCATGCCCTAAGCAAACTGTTCTTGATTTTTTTCCTAGCAAGCAATGAAACCTGAAAATAAACTTTTTATTAAATGTAATGCTAAAGTTACTAAAAGTAATTTATACCACAGTACTACCTCATTGATAAACTAGTATGTGCACTGCAATTTTTCTTTACTTTACCCAAATGTGTTTTTTATTAAAGTGGAAAAAAACCCCACAAATTTTTAAAAAGCATATTATCATCTTAATCCATTACATCAACCCAGCTCTTACTGAAATCACTCTTGGAAGGAAAACTAGCCCCATGGCTGCTGTTCTATTCAACGAGCATAACCCTAAATATTCTATGCATAACAGAAGAGAACTCTGTGGTTTCTGAAAATGCAGCAGTTGTAAGGAAACAAAAATACAAGGATTCTAGTTCTTTCCTTTTATGTCTTGCTTTGCATCCATGAAAATCAAATCCTAGGAATTATAATGTCCACATGTATGAAGGAGCTGTAAATTCCACTGGTTTTTTAAAATCATGTTGAATATCTTTCTAAATGATTTGAAAGTTTTACCAAGAACTATAAGTATATTGACATTTTTAATCCTACCAATAAGGTCCTGCCTGCAGCCATACCACTGTGGCATCTGATCCTGTCAGATCTCGGAAACTAAGCAGGGTCAGGCCTGGTTAGTACTTGGATGGGAGACTGCCTGGGAATACCGTATGCTGTAGGCTTGGGAAAAGGACCTGGCATCCCACTCCCAAAAAACAATCAGCCATTGAAAACCCTATGAATAGCAGAGAGGCACTGACAATAGTGTTTCACATATTGTATATAGGGTTTCTATGAGTCAGACACTGACTCGATAGCACCTAACAACAACAAGATCTACAAAAGATAGCTACTAAAACTTGTTCTATTTGTCTTTTAATAGTGTCGCTGCAAGAGGGTGAAAACTGGCAAGGCAGCAATCTATTACAACTGAGTATTTATATTTCCAAACTGGGTATTATATGGCCAAAAAATAATATTTGTAATCAGAAAATTGTTCATGTAAGGGCTGGGGGCTCAATGGCAGAGCACATGCCCAGCCTGCACAGACCCTTGAGTTTGATCCCCAGCTCCATGAAGGAAAGGAAAAGAGAGGGAAAGGAAAGGTCGTTAACCTCTATTTAGCGCACATGACTCTCCGTGTTATTAAGACAAATTAGTAAAACCATCCAAAATTTAACAGAAGTGAGGCCTATAAATGCATGTTTCAGACTCAAATTCTTTGGGAATTTTTTTTCTTTCCAATTTTCTTTCCTCTGGGATTCAATCTTTCCCTTTTATTGATAACATCCAATAAGTCCCAGTTTTAACATTTGCAGACATACATTTCTCTGTAGGTTAAAATAAATGAAGCTTATTCAAATAGTTGAGTTTAAAGTTCTTGTATAATCTAGCTTTTGCTAAATCTTGACAGCATAATTTTTTTTTATTTTTATTTTTTTTCCGGTACTGGAGGTTGAACCCAGGGCCTCGCACCTGCATGCTTTGCAAGTGCTGGACCATTGAGCTGCACCCCCAGTCCATTTTTTCACTTTTTGAGAAAGGGTCTTGCTAAATTACGCAGACTGCCTCTGGTCTCGAACTTGCGATCCTCCTGCCTCTGCCTCCCAAACCGCTGGGATTACAGGCGTGCACCACCACGCCCGACTCGACAGCATAATTTTCTAAGCATAAACTATCAAATTGCCATTGTGCAAAAAGCCACATACTACAAATAGTTTCTAATATATACATACAAGGTAACATACAGATTACTTACGTGCATACTTCATATCTTTTACTTATAAAATATATTACTAAAAAGTGCAGCTTTCCTATAATTATATGTTGTTGAGCCTCTAAAACTGTTTCTCAGTCCATTGTCTCAGCAAACTTTACATACTTTCTTACTGCTAATCAGAAACCTTGAAAAACAAATCAGGAGCATTTTAGCAAAACAGATGAAAACAGGCACACAAGTTCTCGCCATGGAAAAACGGTAGGCATGCTCATGGCTAAATGTCATGTTTTTTATATCTTAATAGCCTCACTTGTCCTGTTTTGCACTCCATGATTAGTCAGATCTTCTGGCTACTGGATATAACCTGAGGCTAAAACAGTGAAAACTCTAACACACTGCACTTTAAAACGTCTCGAATACGGCATAGGAACCCGAAGTGATATTTGTCCAAGGGATGATATTTTTGTTCCATAAATAAAGCAAATTAGAATTTGATTAGCAAAGAGTCTATTGGCTTCATTCACTCACAGGAGACAAAGAATTCCCAATGGAAGCTGAATTGCACCCCACCCAATAGTTTGGGGAAAACATAATATACCCCAGGCTGTCAAGAGGTGAAACAGAGCTCCAGCTAATTCAAAGGATACTCCATGTTGTGGCTAGATTCCACACAGATAATCAATAGCCACAGAATCAGCTATCAAGCCAGCTACATAAAATAACCAGAAACATTGCTTTCCCAGAAATACCCACCATCATAATCACTGCTCTGTCAGGAGAAGTGATTTTTAAATAATTGCACGTAAAATTTTAAAAGTGAGATTCCTTCATGTATCGTTCAGTGGGAAGCTTAAGAGGGAAAAAATTAAAATTTGGCTTTCTCAACTCATGGCTACTCCTCTGTTCGGTCGTTCTTAAAAATAATTTATGTAAAGCAGGCTTTTCTCTAAATATACTGTGCTTTCCCATATACACATGGAAAATGATATTTGCATACAGCAAGTGTATGTATTGATACACACATGGTAAAAACTTAAAAAATATGGACTGCATAAATCAGTGGCTGATTTTAAATATACACCAACTTAAACAGATTTGTTTGCACTTGCTGAATTCCTCAGGTAGAAAAGATCTTTCTTGCTGGCTGTGGTTCTAGAAGATGTTTATACTCTGTAGAGTGTACAAAAATGCTTCCCACATAAACAAAGAAAGGAAGGTTCCGGGATCTTGGTATTCTAACTGTGCCTTTGATATTAAACATCCACCAATGATTGTGATGGAGACCAGCGAAATCAGTCTGTCATGCTACAGTAAACATGATATTTTGTGTGCTGCCCTAGACATTTTTTTTCTCATGAATATAAGTTGCCTGCCATTTATTATGAGATTTTTCCCTGATTGACACCCCATTATGTATATTCAGTCAAGCTCAAAGGAGATTTCAAGTGATCAATATACTATTTCTGCTGAAAGTCTATTAACAGCTCTAGCAATAAGCTCTGCAGAGAAACAAAAATGGAAGTGGTATTAAGTGAACCAAATTCCCTAGAAATTCATGTTCTGGACATGAAGACAGAGATAGGAAGGCAGAAAAGGGACAACTGAAGGAAGGGGAGATGGTTTTCTTAAAAAAACAAACAACAACAACAACAACAAAAAACCAGCTTTCTAGAGCCCAACCACTGACAAAATGCATTAAATGGCTGATAATTTTTCAAAATTATCTTCAGTTACATGTGGAGATCTGCAAAGCGGCAGGGAGGGGGGTCTCACTCAGCACTTTCAAAGGACAGACAGTACCCTGCTTAAAGGGTTGTATTTGGAAGTACTTGATATCCATAAAAGGCAAATCCCGTCCCAAGAAATCTATAAAATCTGTTGGTTACTTTTATATGTTCCATCTTATAACTTACTTGTACCAAACACTAACAGCACAACCTTCATCTACTGGGCTACAGCATTTTGGAAAGACAGTAACCATAGGATTTCATCTGGCCCAAAGAATTTGGCTCCTGACCCTGGATGTGTCTATATAGTGGAAGCTGTCTGCTTGAACCAGGAGAAGATAAGAACAAGCAAGGCCACCCAGAAATATGTGACATCTGGAGAAGTGTCAGTTCAGGATTACCCAGACACCCAAGGTTCATATTCTATTACCAGGAGAAATAACAATGACAGAGAAAGGGAGACAAGGACATCAGTCAATGGCTGTGATGGTGCTTGTACAAAGTGACGGTGCTGTGTAGTGAATACGTGTTCCTCTAGGTCACACATCTCCCCAGGGGATGCTGTCACCTCCTTCTAGACTAAAGTCTTGGGTAGAAGGAATGAAAAATGGGAAGAACTGTTCTGTATAGATCTCCATAAATATTGCTATTCAATTAGTTGGTTTACTGAACTTACATTTTGAACGCTCTCAGGCAGAAGAGCAAAGGTACCATCGACTGTATCAGAGGAACACCTGTAAGAACAAAACACTTAGATCATTAGCAATATGGATAGTTTGCAGTAATTTGACCAGAGGAGATGAATTCTGAGCCACATAGGAACAAAAAAACTATCTCTCATGGTATTTTGAGTCCTAATACGTATTGCTGGATTGCTTTTAAATTAACAACCTAAAAGATGACACACTGCAAAAAATATGCTTTACTCACTTACGAGAACAATTATGTTCACTCGGCCTCCTCTTGGTGGTCTTATGTACAAAGAGAGCCAAACACAGCAGAATCGGAGCCCCATATCTACAAGAAAGAGACAAAACCTTTCCTCACTCCCCGGAGGTCTCTTCAGAATGAAGAACTGGATAATGCTAAATAGCTATTCTAGTTTGTGTAGGATGCATGTGTATGTGGTAAAATGTGCACACTAAAGCACATTCTTGAATTTTGCAGAGATGTATGTGCAAGTATTTAATGTCACATAAATTTAAAGAAGCAGCCATTTCTAAAATTTTTTAAAAGCTACCCTTTACTGCTACAATCTAACACCCTCCAACATTTAAATACAGTAATTTTTAAATACTTTAAAACAATGGTATTACTAACCCTGAAGTTTCCTGAAATAAGTGGATTCACAAATTGTGTTTTCTTCAAATTCCTTATAAAACACACATAAATGGGAAAAGGTAGCGTCCTGGAGGCCAACTGTAAAAAAGTCAGACATCAGACACCACTCTCTACCCTGCAAGCATCTCCAGTGTCCTAAAAAACCTCAGTGTACATTAACACCATCCCTTGTGGTTAAAAAAAAAAGAAAATGAGATTTGTTGGCAGCCTACAGCAATCCAGGTGTTTATTCAGCCAACTCATTTGCTTCACTGGGAGGTGGGTGTTCTGGAATGTTCCTCACACAATGCTGTGTGCATATTTACTGTCGGAACGCAAGGAGGTACTCTTCTGGAACCTTCTCACACTGCAATTAACTGTGCAAGTAGGCAGAGCCAACTTCCACAAGATAATCACTGCATATCTCAGGAAAAGACCCTCTTTGAAATCATGCTGTCAGGGTGCTTGCCTCTGAGCAAAGCACCCGAGGCATCCTACCAATTTGATTCATGAAGCCGCTGCTGAAATCTATTTTGATTTTAGAATGACCCACAATCACAGGCAATTTACCTGATTGTGTGTTCCCGGTGACCCTCAAAGCCTTTTAGGTGCTAGGATTTGTAGGTGTGGCTTGCAGATTTAAAAGAAGGGAAAAACAGCATAAGAGGGGAAAAAAAGAAGAAAAAAAAGCAGACGGTTTCAGCACTTTGAACTTCCACTATTAGTTAAGAAAAGAACATTCAATTTTCACCTGTAGTATCACTTCTGACTGAAATAACTGTTAAGATACTGCTAACTGGTTACTATATTCAGATTTGGAAATGCATTAATTCATCCTAACCATCAGGTAAAAACACATCACTTTCTTCTCTTTAAATGATTTATTTACCTTAAAAATGGATGGTAACATCAAGTGGGTAATTTTTTTGTTCTTAAAACAGGAAAGAAAGCAGGCTTCATATCTCTCTTCTTCTTGATCAAACCCGCCGTCTGCAGCAGATGATGCGGGTAAGCATGGCTATAATAATGAATTGTGTTTTCAGAATGGCTCTTTTTACAAAGCAGCTTACAACATTTTCTTTGCTATAGATTTGAAATCTCCTTGTCTTGTAGACATGGCCTTCCCCTATCTGATATGACGTGACTGGATTCTGCAGTAAAGGGTAAGTTCATTCATCTATTTCTTATTCCATTTTTGCATGTCTGTTCTCACTGAGATGCCAGGTGCTTGACTAGCCTATAAGGTGGTTTATGCCATGCACTGCCTGAAAAAAGGCTCCTTCTTCCAAAAAAAAAAAAAACTTACTTTTATATAAAAAATTATTAGGAATATCAAAACAAACTAATGTTTTTGGGCTTCATGATATGCTTTGATATTTGTCCTTCCGACCACATCATTTAGTCCTAGGATCTTAAAATTTGGAAGCGGTTCTCACTTCCTATCTTTTTTCCATCAAAATCAACCTGTCAAAGTTAAATGGACATTTTTAATAAGCTGATGGGTGAAACAGAATAACACTGAGCTTTCAAGACCTACCTATAGATTACAGCCTACCCTTCCGAATGTTAGTAATTATTTAAATAAAGGTAACACCCAAGTCTAGAAACTGCCTCTTCCTGCACTACTGCAATTGTCGAATTCCTTTTCTGGTCTTTCATGCAGATGTTCAGAAACAGGGTGGGGCTCCTGGTCTTGCATTGCAACATTAAGGAAATCTTTGCTGTAAAGAAGACTCAATTAATCTTTCATATTCCAGTTTTCCAGTATCCTTCACAAATGTCTTCGAAACAATCATGTTGTTAAAAGTGCCACTGTTTCTAATGTTACGATTTACATTAAAACCTTTGTGTCAAACCAAATGTGCTATGCACAAGCATGGATGACAGGTACCGAAATGAAGGTGACAAGTCAAGGAATGGTGGGGGGGAACCTCCCTGGAGAAGGATCTAAGGAGGTTAGGTTCTCAGTCTGTAAATGTCTTTGCTGATGCTTAATTTTTTATTTTATAAGTGCAGTTCAAGACTACAAGTAAAATCCAACCCTGCTAAGCCGGGCTGGTGCCCTTATGAGTCAGCAGGCCACTGAGCAGTTCAGACCTTGCAGCTGGAGTAAATGGCCAAGAGCTGTTTTTGGACACACCCATTTTACTAACCCTGACTCTGATTTTAAACAATCATCTCTATGCTACTTGGTGTCTGACCTCAGAACTTGCATCAAAAATATGCCCCCTTCTACCTCCACCAAGAAAGACTCAGCCTCAAATGTGGAATCACTACCCTTCAGCTTTTTTACTGAAAGCAATTGGATTAGGGCTTATTTCTTACTCAATGGGCAACTCCTCTTCATTTTTTACTCCAGTCTGAGTGTTATAGTTTTGACATTCCCTTCAGTGGTATATGACAAATCAAATTGGCCATTATTGTACTCATCAAAGGAAGATGTTTTCTATTTCCCAGGGTTGCTTCCTCCACTCCTTTTACAATCATGGACCCACCAAAAAAAAAAAAAAATTTTCAGTTTTTTTTATTTTCCCCAGGTTTTTGTTTCTTTGGAGAGAAGAGAGTGTGGTAAGAAATAATGAATGGATACAACTCACCATAAAGAAAGGAAAGAAACTAACAGCCATAAAGCCAAAGGCACAGTCTCAAAATATGATTTTACATACCTACACCTTGAATTTAAAACATCTACTCTAAAAAGCAGATACTGGCTTTGAAAAAACTTTATCCAAACATGAAGTAAATAATTTTCTCGTCTTTTTGGATGATTCAGCATTTTTAATACCAAAAAGTTAAACAGTAAAAGGAATATTTTCTAGGAAACTTAAAACCTCATACACCCTTCGCTGAACCACCTGCACTTCGGCTCTACAAGGGCATATCAGAAATTCTGGGGGTCGCTGGTTTGCTGCTGCAAAACCAGTGACCACCCCAGAGCCGCTCAGTTTCCCTCTCCGGTATTTAAAGTGGTTTTGGGGGGCGGAATGACCGGGCGCAGAGGCTTCGCCCCACCTCGGGCTGATCCTCACCTGGCAGTGCCCCACATGCGCGGACACCCTCGGATGCACCTGCGTAACCCCCATCAGCTGCAGCTACAACGTTCCCACCTGATGTGTCTTTTCAACCTTTGTCAAGTATCTCAAGACGAGAATTTCCCGAAGCCCTTCCCCCAAGTCGAAGCCCTCACCCAAACCCGGGACGGGGGAGCGCCCAAAGGATGCCCAGGAGGCGAGGGACTTCCGACTCGCTCCGCAAGCTTGACCTGGCAGTCACAGCATGCCGCGCCCGCATCGGAGGACCCCGATGGTCCCCGCACGCTCCCGCAGCATCCCACGCCCGCGCTGTGCACTCACCTACAGGTAGGCGAGCCCCACGCCTCGGCAATCCAGACTTCCGCGGCGACCTCCCCAGGGAAGCCTCGGCGCTGGCTGCCCGGCGCGCCCTCCCGGGTGGCCGGCATCGCGGTGGGAAGCCGGCAGCACAGGGAAGAGCGCGCCCGGGCGGGTCCGCGCCGAGCCCGAGCGAGCGGGCGAGCGGGGCGGGAGGGGCCATTTGTAACTGAGCAGACGCTACCACCGCCCCTTACTCGCGGGGGGCGGGGGCGGGCGGTCAGGTGACGGCGGCCCACCCTCCGCCGCCGAGCCGGGTGGTTCCTGCCCGGGAGGAGCCCCCTGGCGCGCTCTGATTGGAACTCCCGCTGCAGTGGCGGGGGAGAGGGACACGTGACCGCCCGGCCAGTCAGCCCGGCGCGCCCCACCCGCAGTGGGGACCCCATCTTCCTCCTGGAAAAGCCGGGGGACACAAGGAAGGCGGGGGAGCACACAGGGTGCAAGGAGAGCCTCCCAGCCCCTGCAGCCGCAGTGTCTGGTCATCTTGTCCGCTGAACCTGGGGAGGAAGGGCTCCCAAACAGCCCGCCGGCTTCCGCTGTCCTCCAGCCCTGCCCTTGGCCTCAGCACCCTCCCTTTGGCTTCAGTACCCGCCCCCCACACCTCCAAGCACAGACACCCTCGTTGTAGACCACCGCCACTCCACAGATGCCAGTGCAGTCAAGAGTATTTTTTTTCCTCTGCCCTGCACACTGGCATATTGTACCCGAGAGGAACTCACAGCGAGGCAGTGCAGACACTGCCCGGCTCCAAGGCCTGGGAGACGCCCCCCCCCCCCACACACCACCACCACGACCCCGCGATGCCTGGCAGCTCCCAGGTCTTGGAGCGGAGGTACTCGGGCCTGTTCCCTGGGGAGGAGGCAGCAGTACAGCGGTAGCTGAGTCCCCATCCTCCCCAGCAGGCAGGCCTGGCAGGAGAGGAGAGAGCAGTCATGGGGTGCGAACCCAGCTCGAGGCCTGTGGGATCACGTAGCCGATAAAGGTCAAATTAAAACACATAAGCGAGTAGTGCCGACAGGGACGCGCCCCGTGGTCGTGAGAAGCCCATCTATTGATCATCCATAACCCGCACTGCTTTTCTTGTGTGGAAGAATGGGGCAATGCGAAAGATGCCTCCGCCCCCGCCCCAGAGTCGCGTGCCGTTCCAGTTCTCCCGCAGAGCGAGTGGGTTCCGCAGCGCCGTCTTCCACCTCCCCGTGACCCCCGCAGGCTGCACCACCCTACTTAGCAGGAATTCGGAAAAATGCGGTGTCACGTCCGCCGCTTTGCGGGCGGACGCGTCTGCGCCAACCCCAGCAACACGTGGAGACTCTGAATCCGGCGTCTCATCTCCTCTTGGAGGGTTGTGTGTGTGTACTTATAGGATTATTTATTATAACCAAATTGGAGAGAGAAGCCTGTCTCTACACTGGTTTCTTTCAAACTTCTCTCCAAGGGAGTTTTGTTGTAGGTTTGGGCGGATACTTGGTATCCAACCAAGGTCGCCGCCGAGCACAGTTAAGCTCAAGGCACGAAAGGGGGGTGCGGGAAGACACAGGCCCTTGGTCTCGGGGTGCTCATATTCGCCCCCGGCTTCCACTGGTCAAGTAACACCTCTCTCGACCACATACCGAAACGTGATTCTAACTTGGTTGAGCCAGGAGACCTCCACCCACCCGTGGTTGGGCTTCATGGGGCAAAGGGCAAGTGTCGAGCAGGCACAAACGCTAAGCAGGGAACTTTTGGGAACGTTGAAAATCTACCTATTGTAAATGGTGGGCCCTACTAAATTAATGGGAGCATCATATTTTCCAAATGGACACCTCACTACCCTCGGGTCCTCCCCAGACACCCAATTTCTCCAAACCACAAAGGTTGAAGAAATCTCATAAAGTATAAGTCCGTCGGGGGAAAATACTCAGTTAAAAACAACACCTCTTTACTAAGGAGGGTGGGTAAGTCTTCCATTTCCAGGTGTTAATTTTGATGTTATGGCCACGTTAAAATAGGTTGTTTATGACAACACAATCCCAGAGCGCAGGACACAAACAATTTTCACAATTAAAGACAAACTTCCTCCCATGTCCTGTCCTTTCACAAGGACTGGGGGCCCAGTACGCGGAAAGAATAGAGACCCTCCCTGAGCGCTGGGGAAGCGGCGGGGCCACTTGTTGCAGCACCTCCCGAAGAGATGATTTCGAGGCAAATCTGGCAGGAGTTCCGTGTTAAAATCCCTTCTGCGGGATGCGAGGACCCTGGAGCTGAGACAGGCCATCAACACCCACCCAGCGCCTGGAGGATATGTGCTTTTTTTAAAACTTGAACTCTGGACCGTTTTTGCCTTAAATGCGTCTGGGAATTGCCCTGTGCGGTTGATCACATCACACACACACACACACACACACACACACACACACACACACACGCACACCCCACCGTCCAGCGCAGAGGGAAATGCATGGCACCAGATCTCAGACTTCCACGGGCTCTGCCCTTGGGAAGCGCTGCACGGGGTCCAGCCTGGTGTGGCTGCTGGCGTGAGACACATTGCGCAGAAAGGCCCTCGCTGGGTGCTTTGGGAGTGCGGAGCTCGGGCGGCGGCGCCTGGCGTCCAGATGCTCGCCAAGCGGCAGCCGCAGGGAAGGGCAGCGCTGGAACCGGGCAGAGACCAGAAAAGGACAAGCGGGTGCTCCAGGCTCGGAGGTCTTCAGTCTACAGAGAGCGGCTTTGTAGGGAAAATGCATGACCCGCCAGAGGGAGTGAGCGACACTGACCAAGTGTCAGCTCGGGGTCGCAATGGAGGGAGCGAGGGTCGCGAGGCTCCACGGTGCTCCGCCCCGCGCAGGCTGCGGCTCTCGCCGCTGCTCGCTGACGCCTGGCCGCAGCCGAGTATTTGCCTTCAGCGTCCTCCGGCGGCACGGTCCCAGGTTTCCGTAGCAGAAACAGAGGACACGAGAAAGTCTCTGATGGGTTTGGAGTGGTCGCGCCTTGGGGCTGTTAAAAGCTGCCTCGTGGTGACTTGGGGGCAAGGGCGGTAACAAAGTGCTGAATCTGTGCTGGTTTTTTCATCTAAAAGGAAGCTGGCAGTACTGAGCGTTTAAAGGACTCTTTGCTAGGACCTTGCAACTGTGGGGAGGGTGGGGTGGGACGGGGAATGGTGGGTTTAAGACAGCCTGGGATATGCCCGATTTACGGACGCTTGCAGACTTGGGCCGCGCTCTTGGGAGCTCTACCCAAGCCCAAGCGCCGCTGCGCGGGAGGTCATCTCCTGGCTTTATGATATCAGCCTTTGCGCTCCAACCTCCAGGCCCCCAGGGCCAAATTCCTCTTCTCGGGTTGGAACCAGCAAGAGTTTGAGCTGCCCATGGCCCCTTTCCATGGACCCCTTTCTTTTTCCTTTCATTCCTAGTGCAGACTAACGCCAGTAGGGACCGCAGTGCGCCCGCCCCGCCGGCACCTTACTGCCCGCCTGACGCCTCCGAGCCCCACGCCTACTGCAGGGCGACTGCGACAGCAGAGCCACAGCCTTCCAGTGCCTTCCACCCCTCCCCCCCCCGCCACACCTCATTTCTTTACTCCCCACCCCCGCCCCCGGGAACACACCACCTTCCTTCCCCCAAGCGCTCCAGCTCCGACCCGGCCTGGGGCAGGTGGAAGCGCAGCTCCGTGCACAAACGTTGGGGAGCGCATACGACGGCGGTCCGCACCCCTTCCGCCGCCCCACCTCGGGGTTCGCCCACGTGGAACCCGATGGCTCCCTAGGGTTCCCAGCGCCAGGCTCCGGGGCTCGGCTGCGGGTGTGGGTCCCCTGAAACCCCAAGGCGCTCCCACTGGTCAGTGTCCATTCAGCCTCTTTCCCAGGCCAGGGGTCTGGCCAGTTCGGAGGCCCCTTCGTTCCCAGCCCGCACTCTCAGCCATCCCCGGACAAAGCCTCCCGCTCCCCGGCTTCCCACACTGGAACGGGAAGGGAGCCCCTGCATCTCGGAGGAGACTCGCGTGGACAGCGCCTCCAGGCGTCGGGCCGCCGCGCGGTCCCAGTCCCCAGTACCGCCTGCTGGGTACAGGGCTAAAGCTGCAGGTGCCGCCTACGCGGGGCAGGCACCGCACCGGCTCTTCCTCCAGCGCCTCCATCGAGCGGGCGCCGCGGCGCCGGTTCCTCCGCACCCACGTGCCCTTCGTGTGCGCGCCCCCGGTCTGCAGATGCCACCGTGCTGGCGCCGCCGGGATTTCCGGGCGGCCCCACCCACCCCGGCCGCTGCGCTGATCTCTCTGCGTTGCAGCCTCTTTGGCACCTCAGCGGCGGCATCCAAGACCCGGCGCTGCCTCTGTGAACCCCACTGCTCAGCAGGCCTAGGGGCAGCTGCTGGGAGGCCTCACCTCGCGACCGGGTCTCGCACTCACCTTTTTTGGAACATCCTGGGTTCAGTCACTGCACCCGGGCTGTGCATTCGCCGCCCAAGCCCTCCTGGAGGGTGTAGCGGGAGGGCGTGCCCGAGGCGCCTGCACCCTCCTTAAACCCTTCTTGGCTTTCTGCACAGCACCTTCGTCAGCCTGCCACCCTGCCTGGCAGTAGAGAATACATAGCTCTCGCTCCCTCGTTCTCAGGCTTTCTCTCACGCTCTCCCACCAACGCCCACCTATATGCACACCTGAGCCCTGACAGGCCAGGGCCAATACCTCCCTCCTCAACTCCTAATTCCAGCCCTGTGCAGCGTATCACGTTGCTGACAGCAAGGTGAGGGGATGGCACTTAGGAGTGGTTTCCTAAAATTTCAGAAACAACCTCTGCCCTTAGTTTTTGTGGGCTTAAGTGGAGTGTACTGTATTCTAAAATATATGTAGCACATAGCATTTACACATAAAACTAAGGCATTTTGCGATAACTGTTGAGTCCCATGCAGTTGTAAGAAATAACACATAGAGATCCTGTGCACTTTTTACTCATTATCCCTCAATGGGGCTGGGATTTAGCTCAGTTGGTAGAGCACCACTCTGCAGTCTCTGAGGTCCCTAGTTCGATTCCCAGCACCACAAAAAAAATGGGAGAAGGACGTGGCAACCCACTCCCAAGGCAATCCCGAAACAATCTGTCATTGAAAACCCTATGAAGGTCACTATGAGTCGGATACCGACTCGACAGCACCCAACAACAACAACATCCCTCAATGATACCAACTCTCAAAACTATAGTACAGTATCACAATATCCCATGAGTGGGTATTTTGTTGTTGCTGTTGTTAGTTGACTCTGGGTCATAGCGACCCTCATAAGGTTTCCAGTGGCTGACTGGAGATTGTTGCGGGAGTGGATGGCCATGTCCTTCTCTGTTTGTTGTGGTTCTGGGGATAGAACCCAGATCCTCAGAGAGTGCAGAGCAGCACTCTACCATCTGAGCTAAATCCCAGCCCACTAGTGGATTGATAAAATCCATCTATCTTACTTAATTTCTCCAACTTTACTTGTACTCCCCCCCACACGTGTGTGTGGGGAGAGGCAAAAGCATGCATAATTAATTCTACGCAATTTTTCACACATGAAATTTGGTGTAACCACAGCCAAGATATCTGCAGCCCTAGCTGCAGTGGAGTCCTAGTGGAGTCCCATCCCATCAGATCTCAGAAGCTAAGTAGGGTCGGGCCTGGTTAGTACTTGGGTAGGAGACTGCCTGGGAACACCAGGTGCTGTAGGTTTGGGAGAAGGGCCTGGCAAGCCACTCCCAAAAATCAATCAGCCATTGAAATCACTATGAATAGCAGAGAAGCACAATAGTGTTTCCCCTGTTGTATGTATGGTTGCTATGAGTCAGATACCGATTCCAGGGCACTGAACAACAAAAACAACAACAACAGCCAAGATAGAGAACCCAACTCACAACTGGGCCACTCTTGATGCCTTTTGTAGCTATACCTATCTGGGGGTAGGGGCAATCCCTGATAACTAATCTATTTTCCTTTTTTTCCCCAATTTTGTCATTTTGAAAATGTTAAATAGAATTAGATGGTAATATCTTTTTAGATTGTCTTTTTTGATTCAGAGTAATTCCCTTGAAATTCATCCAAGTTATTGTGTGTAATCAATCGTTCATTCACTTTTTTATTACTGGATAATATTCATCATATGGAGGTACCACAATGGTAAACTGTTTTTTAACCATTCACATGGTTAAGGAGTCCTTGAAGGGTTGTTTCTAGATATTTGATTTTTACAAATAAAGCTGCTGTGAACATTAGTGTGTAGGTTTTTGTGGGAGCGAAAGATTTCTCTAGGATAAATGCTGAGGTTTAGCTCACTTGGTAGAGTGCCTGCTCTGCATACTCTGAGGCCCTGGGATTGAAATCCAGCACCCCCAAAACGGGAGAAGGATCTGGCAGCCCACTCCTGAAACCATCAGCCATGGAAAACCTTATGAATAGCAGAGAAGCACTGATGTAGTGCCAGACATGGCATAGTGTCAGGGAGTGTTTCATTCTGTTGTACTTAGGAGCGCTATGAGTGGGACCCCACTCAAAGGAACCTAACAACAAACAACAAAATGCTCAAGAGGGTAATTGCTGGGTCTTATGCGAAGCACAAGTTTAGTTTGATAAGACTCTTGCTATATTTTTCCGGAATACCTGTGCCATTTTACATTCTCAATGGCAATGTTTGTTGCTCCTCATTCTTGGCAGCATTTGGTATTGTCATTATTTTTTATTTTAGCCATTCTAACAGATGTAATATCTCAAGAAAATTTGCATTTCCTTGATGGCTAATGATGTTTAACATCTTTTTTATGTGCACCTGCATACCCTTCGCTTGCTGGCTGGCTGACTGGCTTTCTTTCTTTCTTTCTTTTCCTAAGATTTTTTAGTTTTATATTTTACATTTTAAGTCCGTGATCCATTTAGAGTTAATTTTTCTATAAGATGAGAAGTTTGGGTTGAGGTGCTTTTTTTTTTTTTTTTTTTTGCCTATGGATACCAACTTGTCCCAGCATCATTTGCTGAAAAGGCTATTATTCCCTCTTTATTGAATTTCTTTTACAGGTTTATTTTTTAAAAATCAGTTGGCATATTTGTATGGATCTGTTTCTATGTTCTCTATTCTGTTCCATCAGTGTACATGTCTACCCCTTTACCATTGCCACACTGTTTTGATTCCTGTAGCTGTACGGTAAGCCTTAATATCAGGTAGAATGATTCTTCTCACTTTATTCTTCACTTTAAAAGATTATTTAGAGAATCAAGAGCTAAGGCTCTTGAACTTGTACCATTCCATACATATTTTAAAACAAACCTATCTGTATCTACAAAAAAAATCTTGCTGGGATTTTGGTAGAAACTGCACTGTCTATAGATCAATTATGGGGAGAACTGACATCTATCTATATTGTATCTTTATACATATGGTATATCTCTTTATTAATTTAAGCACTCATTGATTTCTTTTATCAGCATTTTGGAATCTTCACATTTTGTTAGGTTTATACCTGAGGATTTTATTTGTATAAATAAATTTTATTTTTATTTGTATAGCAATTGTAAAGGCTATAAGATTTAAAATTTTGCTTGCCACATAACCATTGTTAATGTATAGGAGTGTAATTAAAATTTATGTGTGTACCTTGTATCTTGTATCTTGTGACCATGTAGAATTTACTTATTACTTCTAGGGGTTTTCTATATTGGTAAACATATTATCTGAAAATAGGGCCAATTATATTTCTTTCTATCTATATGCTGTCTATTTTTTTTCTTGTCTTATTTCAGTGGTTAAAACTTCTAGTTCTGTGTTACATAGGAGTAGTGAGACAGGTATACTTGCCTTGGACAGTAGTGAGTAGTGAGAAAGCTATTCGTGATCTTGGAGGAAAAGCATTTAGTCTTTCACTTTGAAGTATTTTGACTATAGGATTATTATAAATTCTTTTTATTAAATTGAGGTAATTTTCCTCTATTCCTAACTTGTTTAGAGTTTTTATAATAAGTAGGTACTAGATTTTGTCAAATGCTTTTTCTGCATCAATTGATAGAATCCTATGATATGGTAACTTGATATTATTGATTGGTTTTCAAATATTTAACGAAACTTGCTCACCTGTAATATATCCTAGTTGGTCAAGGAATGTAGTTCCTTTTATATATATGTGGGTTCAATTTTGTAAGGCTTTTTTTGCATCTCAGTTCTTAAGAGATATTGAAACGAACTTTACTTTTTTTTTCCTTCATTTTATTCTTTGGTTTGGTGTTAGGGCCACATAAAGTGAAGTGAGAAGTATTCTCTTCTCTTCTATTTTATGGAATAAATTATACAAAATTATTGTTAACTCTTCTTTGAATGTTTGGTGCAATTCTCTAGTGAAACCCTTTGGCCATGGCTTTGGATTTATTTTTGCTGCACTTTTCTAGCTTCTTGAAACAGGAACTTAACATTACTGGTTTGAGGATTTTCCTCCCTTCTAAAGTAATCATTTGGTGGTATAAATTTCCCTGTTGACACTGCTTTAACTATGCCTCAGCAATTTTGACAGGTGTTTTCATTATTATTCAGCTATATTATATTTAAATTTTCTTCTGAGATGTCTTTGAACCATAAGTTATTTATGAGTGTGTTGTTTAAATTCAAAGTATTTGGAGATTTATTTCTATTATCTTTCTGTTATTGAGTTCTGGTTTGATTCTAGTATAGTGAAAGAACACACTCTACATGATTTAAGTATTTTAAGTTTCTTAAAGTTTGTCTTTGGGGCTGGGATTTAGCTTAGTTGGTAGAGCACTGCTCTGCAGTCTCTGAGGTCCCAGGTTCAATTCCCAGCACCTCAAAAATGGGAGAAAGACGTGGCAGCCCACTACCAAAGCAATCCTGAAACAATCACCCATTGAAAACCCTATGAGGGTCGCTATGAGTCGGATGCGAGTCAACAGCACCTAACAACAACAAGGTTTATCTTATGAGCCAGGATAGGATCTATCTATGTGAAGTTTCCATAAGCTCTTGAAAAAATACATATATTCTGCTGTTGTTGGATGGAGTGTTCCATATATGTCAATTAGATTATATTAGTTGAGTTTTTCTATGTCATTACCAATTTTCAATCGAGTAGTTCTATTGGCTGCTGAGAGAGGAGTTTTGCCATCATCAACTATAGTTGTGGATTTGTTTGTTTTTCCTTTCAGCCCTGTCAATTTTTCCTTCATGTATTTGGAGGCTTTCTGGTTTTGTGCATATAGATTTCAGAATGTTATCTCTTCTTGGCAGACTGATCCTTTATGTCATTATGTAATGCCCTTTTCTGTCTGTAGTAATTTTCTTTGCTTTGAAACCTACTTTTTCTGGCTGGTATCAATATATCCACTCCTGCTTTTAAACAATTAATATTTGAATGGGGGCTAGGGGTATAGCTCTGTAATAAAATGTTTGCCTACCATGGCGACATAGTCTTGGGTTTTATCCTGAGCACCACAAAAAGAAAAAAATTTAATGGCAGATCTTTTCTATCCCTTTAATTTCAACTGTCTTACATTGTAGAATTTGAACATTCATGAATTTTTTTTAACTTTTTTTTTTTGCTAGAAATTAATGAAATTCTAAAATTCATTTTGTTCAACAAAAACCTTATGGTTTCATGAGATTGGATTTGGCAATGATTTCTTGGCTATAACAACAAAAGCACATGTATCAAAAGAAAGAATAGATAACTCAAAATTAAAAGTTTGTCCATCATATGACACTATCAAGAAAATGAAGACAATACACAGAACAGGAGGATACATTTGTGAATTGTTTATGTAATAAAGGATATAGCCAGATAATATAAATAACTTCTATAACTCCACAACAAAAATTCAAAAAAAAAAAAAAAAAAGACCAATTTATAAGTGGACACTGTAAGGCCTGGCCCACACAGGCAATACCCACAGCAGAGCATTTCTGCAGAGCAAAGGGGCTAGGGACTCAGAAGTACAAATGGTGGTTTTGCCTAGCATGAGGACCATCCCCAGGCACAGCACAAGCAGGGAGATGCCTGCTGTTGTGCATTTCCAGGGAGCATAGAATATGGACCTCTCCATCTGGAGCAGCAACTCCCCTAACCTAAGAACCTAACCTGTAGCTTTGCTCAACTGCAGAACTCCCATTGTAGTAACACCCCACTAAGGAACACACTCTGTGACCCCACCCAGTCTTAGAGGATCACAGAACCAATTAGCAACTTTGCTTAATTGCCCAGCCTGTGGCTTTGCTGGAGGGCCGAGCCTAGTCATCAACCCCACCTAACCTCAGAGAAAAGGTAGCAAAAAGGTAGTGGCCCAGGCAGCTGGGGAACTTATCAGCAAGCTTTGCCTTCTCAGGACTTACCAGCTGGCCCATCCAGAATAATAAGCTAGACTTAGTAGTGAAGGTATATCCTTTCCAAGGAACATCTGTAAAGACCAGAAGAAGTGGTTGTGTGCTTAATTGTACAGATACCAATGCAAAGACAAAGGGGTTACAACCAATGAGAGAATCATGAAACCACACAAAAATTAAACAAACAAAAAATTAGTAAGGTTTCAATAACAGACTCTAAGGAAATAATGCATGAAATAGTGGGTCCTAAAGAAATGACTGACAAAGAATTCAGAATAACTTTCTTAAGGAAGTTCAGTGAGCTACAAGAATATACAGATGGAAAATTAAATGAAACTTGGAAAACAATACACAAACAAAATGAGAAGTTTGACAAAGAAATATAAACAATATTTAAACATTAAATAGAAAGCTTAGAGATGAAGAATAAAATGACCAAACTGAAACATTTAATATGAAGTTTTAAGCAGAAGAATCAATGAGCTTGAAGACAGAACATTTAAACCTATACAATCAGAGATAAAAAAGAAAAAGTAATGAAAAGTAATGAAGAAAACCTACAGGAATATAGGTCTCAAGAGAGCTAACATTTGCTTAGTATGGATTAAGAGAGAAGAGAGAAAAAGGTCCAGAAAGCATATTTGGAGAAATAATAGCCAAAAACTTCCTAAACCGAGGGAAAGACCCTGACATTTAAGTTAAGTAATCATAGTGATCTTTAACCAAATTCAACCTAAAAAGGAGTTCACTAGAACTATAATCATGTGTAATAATCAAAATATCAGCGTGGTGTGGTGGCACATCACTATACTCTCAGCACTTAGTACTCCTAGGTAGTAGGATAGGGAAGTTGAGGCCAGCCTGGGCTACATAGAAAGACTCTATTTCAAAATGAAAAAAAAATTCAAACCAAAAATAAAAAATTTTTACAAACTACCAGAATTCAAAAACCAAGAAAAAAATTTTAAAAGCAGCAACTGATAAGAAACTTTTACATCCAAAGATTGTCAATGCAGCTAAACCCTGCAGGCCAAGAGAGAATGGGATGATATATTCAACATACTGAAGAAAAAAAACTGCCAGTGAAGAATACTATACCTTCTAAAGATGTCTCTCAGGAATGAGGGAGAAATAAACTTTATCAGACAAACATGAAAGTCTGTCACTGGATCTGACTTATAGGAACTAAATGAGGTAATTCCACTGCAAGGGAACAAAAGATAAAATACCAGTTTAGCCCACAAGGCCATAATGTTCACAGATTAGGAACCCCTTATGATGAAACCAAGCTAAAATTAGTGGGATTTTTCCGTGGTTACACAAATGACAAGTAAAGACAGTGGGGAATTAATACCATGGGAAAAAATCCATCCCATGAGATGTCCTTGCTCAGCCTTCAGAATCAACTCAGATGTCAGGCCACCTGTCAGAGAAGAATCACATTTTGCTGTAAAATAATACCTTTGATGTATAGATTATTATAACAGTTGCCTAGGTTACTTTGCAGAAACTTGAGGCCATTTTTGCTGAAAACATTGATTCTTTGCTGGAGCAAATTAATACCTGATAGATGCCTAAAATGGGATATAAGACTTGACATCTCTGTCTTCATACTATGTCTGTTCCTTTTGTTACCTCAAAACCTTGAGTCAGATTATATTCAGCTCTGGATGTAGACATGTTGGTCATTTGAGAAATGTTTTGTTGAAGACTATAATACAGGATTAACTTGCCCTGTTGCCCATAGGAGTGGATATGTGTTTGTTTTACCTTGCCCTTGTGCTTTCTTGTCAACTCAAGCACTGAAAATCCTTCAGCCCTATAATAAGTCCAGGATATTTTTGCAAGATGATGATACCAGCTATAACTCAGCATTTCCTGAGTTGAACACCTCTTAGCCTACCAAGTACAAGGCCAAGGTGTTTGCACAAAAGAAGGAAAATATCTTTTGAAACCTTGCCCATGACCAATGGACAATTACTAAACTTTAGTCCCCCCTTGCATCCCATATCAGTAAAAACTTGCTGCTTTCTTCTGTTCAGCAAGCAGCTGCTTGATTCCTCTTCTTCATCACTGCTGTCTCACTTAAGCTCAAGCTGAGGTTGGCCAGCTCAGGCTGATGTCACAATAAAGCTTTGCTTGCCTTGTTTGTAAAATGTAGGTCAGCCTCATTTCTACCATCTCCACACCATAAGATCCCACTGTTTGGTATTAGAATTGCTAAGGAGCATTTTTAATTCTAATAGGAAACCACAGGACTCAATAGTATAAGTAAAACAGTCATATTCAGGATACTCTACTAGTGTAATTGTGGTAAATAAAGCAATTTTGTCCCTTGTCTATATCACAGACAAAACTATAAAACTATTAAAACTACCACACCTAAAATAAGTTATCCAAGGGACCAAAATTAGAGCCAGGCACGGTGGCACATGCCTGTAATCCCAGCGACTCAGGAGGTGGAGGCAGAAGGATTGTAGATTCAAGGCCAGAAGCAGTCAGTGTAACTTAGTGAGACCCTTCCTCAAGACAAAAAGATAAAAAATGGGCTGGGGTTGCATTCCAGTGCTCAGGCATTTGCAAAGTATGTGCAAGACCAGGGTTCAATCCCCAACTATTGCAAAAACAAACAAACAGAAAAAAAAAGAAAGAAAAAAACCACAAATTATAAAACACGATAGTTTTTGACGTCAAAAACATAAAACGTGTGTGAGGGGGTAAAAGTTGGAGGTATAAGCAATCAAAGATAAATTGTCATCAGCTTGAAATAGCCTTTTATAAGGTACTTTTATAAGCTTCATGGAAACCACAAAGCAAAAATCTATAGTAGATGAACAAAACATAAATAGAAAGGATTCAAAGCATACTACTACAGAAAATGATCAAACCACAAAGGAAGACAAGAGAGGAAGAAAGAAAGAAGATATCTAAACAACATCAGAAAGCAAGTTACAAAGTAGTAATAACTCCTTGCCTATTAATAATTACATTGAATGTAAATAGATTAAAATTTCCCATAAAAAGACAAAGTGTGTCTGAAAAGATAAGCAAATAAGACCCAGCAATATGCTGCCTATTAAAGACTCACTTGGCCTTTAAGAATGTACATAGACTGATTGCCAAAGAGTGGACAAAAAGATACTCTATGTAAGCCATGCCTGGTGGCACATGCCTGTAAGTCCAGCACTTAGGAAGAGAGGCAAGAGGATCATGAGTACAAGGCCAGCCTGGGGTACATAGAGAGATCCTGGCTCAGAAGGCTTAGGGCCTGGCACCAGGGATATAGTTCAGTGATTGAGTACTTACCTAGCATGTGCAAGGGTCTTGTTTAGATTCTCAGCACTGCAAACCAAGCCAAACAAACAAACAGAAACAAAAATCCAAGGACAGTCGATGTAGCTCAATAGTTAAGGGCTTGCCTAGCACTGAAAAAAAAAAAAAAAAGTACTCCATGCAAATGGAAGCCAAAAGAAATCAGGGTGTAGTTATGTTATATGAAAAAGATTTTAAGTAAAAAATTGTAAAATAAGACAAAGAAGGTAATGATATAGTGATAAAAGGGTCAACTCATCAAGAAGATATAAGAATTTAAATACATATAAACCTAATATCAGAGCACTGAAATATATAAAGCAAATGTGAAAGGATCTGAAGAAAGAGATTGCAATACAATAATAATGAGAAACTTTAATGCCCCACTCTCCACAATAGACAGACCATTCAAGTAGAAAATTGAGGAAACATTGGACTTGAACTACACTTTAAATCAAACAGACCTAACAGACATGTGTGGAATATCCCATCCAAAAGCAAAAGAATATATATTATCCTCAGGCACACATGGTACATTCTCCAGGATAGATTATATACTAGGCCACAAAACGAGTCTGAATAAAGTTAAGAGTTTTCAAATCATATAATTATCTTTTCTGGTCACAATGGCATGAAACTAGAAATCAACAACAGAAGAAATATTTAAAAATTCACAAAGATGTAAAAATTAAACAATATGTTCCTGAATAACAAATGGGTCAAAGAAATCAAAAGGGAAATCAAGAAATATCTTGAGATAAAGAGAATGGAAATACAACATACTGAAACTTACCAGATCAGAAAAATCAACACTAAGAGAGAAATTTATAACTACAAACACCTATATCCGAAAAGAAGAAAGATCTTGAATAAATAATCTAATGTTGCACTTTAAGGAAGTTGCACTTTAAGGAAAAAGAATAAGCTATGCCCAAAGTTAGTGGAAGGAAGAAAGCAACAAAGATCAGATTAGGAATAAATGAAACAGACACTAGGAAAACAATAGAAAAAATTGATGAAACAAAGAGTTCACTTTTTTGAAAAGATGGTGGGGGAAGAAACTTAGACCGAAGAGAGAGAGAGAGAGAGAGAGAGAGAGAGACTGAGAGAGGACAAATAAATCCAGAAATGAAAAAGGACCCATTACAACTGAAATGGCAGAAATACAGAGGATAATAAGATTACTGTAAGTAATTATATGCCAAATAATTGTATAATCCAGAAAGAATTTCTATATTTCTAGAAATTTACAACCTACCCAGCTGAATCATGAAGAAATACAAAATCTGAACAGGTTAATAACAAGTAAGGAGAATGAATATCTCCATCAAAGGAAAGCCTAGGACCTGATGGCTTCAGAAGTAAATTCTACCAAATACTTAAAGAAGAACTAAGACTAATTCCTCTCAAATGCTTCCAAAAAATTGAAGAAGAGGGAATACTTAGAAATGTATTTTATCAGGCCAGCATTATCCTGACAACAAAGCCAGACAAAGACATTACAAGAAAACAAAATTGCAAGTTAACATCCCTGATTAACATAGATGCAAAAATCTGCCACAAAATATTAGCAAACAAAATTCAACACTACATTGAAAGGCTCTTTCACCCCAATCAAGTGGGATTTATCCCTGGATGCAAGGAGGTCTCAATAAGAATAGATCAATAAATGTGATGCACCATAAGAGAATGAAGGACAGCAATCAATCATCTCATTAGATGAAGAAAAGCCATTTGATAAAATGCAACATCCTTCCACCATAAAGAACAAACAAACATACAAACAAACAAAACCTCTCGTGTCTGGCACAATGGTGCACGCCTGCAATCCCAGTGATTTGGGAGGCTGAAGAAGGAGGATCATAGGTTCAGGCCAGAGGTAGACTGTGTAACTCAGCACAACCCTGTCTCAAGATAAAAAATTAAAAATGGCCTGAGGATGCCATGCATTGGTAGAGCTCTTGCAAACTATGGGAGAGACCCTAGGTTCAACCCTCAAGTACTGCAAACACAAAACCAAAAACAAACAAAAGGCCTCTCAACAAATTAGTTATAGAAAAATGTGCCTCAATACAATAAAGACCACAGCTAACACTATACTCAATGGTGAAAAGTTGAAAGCTTTTCCTTTAAGATTAAGAACAAGACAAGGATGTCACTGTTAACGATTTCTATTCAACTTAGTACTAGAAGTTCTTGTGAAAGAAACTAGGCAAGAAAAAGAAATAAAAGCTATCCAAATTAGAAAGGAAGAGGTAAAATGTTTCTACTTGTTGATGACATGATCTTATATGTAAAACCCTAAAGACTCCACCAAAACAACTGTTAGAACTAAATATAAACAGTAAGGTAAGGGAACTCAAGATCAACACATTTAAATCAGTGATGTTTCTATACACTAATAACAAGTTATCTGAAAAGGGAATCAATAAAACAATCCCATTTACAATAGTTATTTTAAAAACTCTGAAATAAATTTAAGCAAGGTGATGAAAGATACGTACACTGAAAACTATAAAATTTTGATGAAAATAATTGAAGATGTCATAAACAAATGGAAAGACATTTCATGTTCATGGACTAAATTGTTAAAATTAATATTGTTAAAATAACCGTACTACCCAAAATGATCTACAGATTTATTGCAATTGCCATTAAAATTCTAATGTCATATTTACAGAAATAGAAAAAATATTCTAAAATTCATATGGAACTAACACAAGCAAACAAAAAATCCCCAACCCTGAACAACTAAGGCAATCTTGAACAAAAAGGATTATGTGGAAGGCATCACACTACTTGATTTCAAAATGTTACAAAGCTATAGTAATTAAAAGTGTGATACTAACATGTAGACACATTACCCAATGGAACAGAATAGAGAGTCCAGATATAAATTTATGTTTTTACAGTCAATTGATTTTCAACAAAAGTGCCAAGAACACATAATGAAAAAAGGATAGTCTCTTCAATAAATGGTGTTAAAAAAAACAAAACAAAACTGGATATCCACATGCAGAAGAATGCCACTAGACCCTTATCTCATACCTTAAAGAAAAGTCATCTCAAAGCCGTGTGCAATGGCGCACACCTGTAATCCCAGTGACTGGAGAGGCTAAGGCAGGAGGATGGTGAGTTCAAGGCTGGACACAGCCTGCATAACTAGTGAGACTCTGTCTCAAAATAAAAAATTAAAAAGTAGAGGGGCAGGTGTGACCCGTGGCTCAGTGGTGGAATACTTGCTTAGCATGTGGAGGGCCTTGTGTTTCGCACCTAAGTACTGAAAGTAAAAAAAGAAAGAAAAGAAAAATGACCTTAAAATGGATTAAAGACATAAATATAAGACCAGAAAAGAGAGCTGGGCACAGTGGCCCAAGCCTATAATCCCAGTGGTTTGGGAGGCAGAGGCAGGAGGATGGTAAGTTCGAGACCAGAGGCAGTCTGCGTAACTTAGAGAGACCCTGTCTCAAAAAGTAAAAAAATGGGCTGGGAGTGCAGCTCAGTGGTCCAGTACTTGCAAAGCATGCAAGTGTGAGGCCCTGGGTTCAACCCCCAGTACTGCAAAAACAAAACAAAACAACAACAACAAAACAAAACAAAACAAAACAAAACACAGAAAAGACAAAGCTACCAGAAGAGAAGTTGGAGAGAAAGCTATATGACATTGGCCTGGGCTATTGTTGTTGTTATTATTATCATTATTATTATTGGATATGCACTCCCAAAGCTTGGGCAACAAAAGCAACAATAAACAGGATGACATCAAACTAAAAAGTTTCTGCACAGCAAAGGAAACAATTACCTTTGAGTGAAGAGACAATATATACAAGCCATACCTCTGGCAAGGGGTTAATTTCCAAAATATATGAAGAACTAAACTCGATAGCAAGAAAATAAGTAATAACCTAATTAAAATGGGTAAAGGACCTGAATACACATTTTTCAAAAGAAGACATCCAAATTGTCAACAGGTACATGAAAAAAAAAAAAAAAAAAAGAGCTCAGCATCTCTGATCATTAGGGAAATGCAAATAAAAATTATAGTGAGATATCACCTTAAGTTTGTCTGATTGGCTGTTATCAAAAGGATAATAGATAACTTGTGTTGTCAAGGATGTAGAGACAGGAGAACCCTTGCATACTGTGATTAGGAATGTAAATTAGCACAAGCATTGTAGAAAACTGTATGGAGGCCCTTCAAAAGCTAAAAATAGAGTTGCTCTATGACCTGGCAATCCCATTTCTGGGTGTACAGCCAAAGGATTTGAAACTGGTATACAGCAGAGCTATCCAACTCCCATGTGCATTCCAATATTATTCACAATAGCCAAATTATGGAATCAACCTAAGTGTCCACCAACAGATAGTCAGTGAAAATTTGGTGTATGTGCACACAATAGTACTAGTTAGCCTTACAAATAAGGAAATTTTGTCACTGGTGATGACATGGATGGTCCTGGAAGATATTATGCTAGATGAAATAAACCAGGCACCAAAGGGCAGATGCCACATTGTCTCACAAGTATGTGGACTGTAAACCAATCAAACCCAGAGGAGCAGGCAGTGGAATGGTGGTTACCAGAGGTTGGGAGTGGGGTGGGAAAAGAGAATGAGGAGATGTTCATCAAACTATACAAAATTTCAGCTAGATGGAATCATTTTTTGTGATCCATTGCATTAACGTTAACTATAGTAGATAATGTAATGCACACTACAAACTTGCTGACTAAATTTCAAAAGTTTGCACCATGAAAAAGAATAAGTATTTGAAGTGATGGATATCCAAACTAAATTGATTCAATCATCCCACATTGTAGACATTCAACACTTTGTACTCCGTAAATATGTGCAATAAAAAAAATTGAAAAGAGAAACTGAATAGAAATTTTACTAAAAAAGACATATAGGTGGCATATGAAAAAGATGTTCTGCATCACTAGTCATTGTTGTTAGGTGCTGGTCGAATCAGGTCCAACTCAAAGTAACTCTATGTACAACTGAAAGAAACACTACCCGACACTGCCATGCATGTTTGAGCTCATTGTTGCAGCCACTGTGCTTCTTCTCATTTTGAGTCATGCCATTTCAGCAAATGGACATCCCAGGAGCTTTATTCCATTCCTGTCATTGAAGTTGACTCTACTCTGAGGAGACAACTCTTCCCCAGTTGTTTCTTGAATGTCTTGCAGACTGGGGAACTAATTTCCTGGCACTGTATTTGACATTGCTTCTCTGCTATTCATAGGGTTTTCAGTAGCTAATTGTTTCAAGGGATTGGGGTTTAGCTCAGCTGGTAGAGAGCTGCTCTGCACTCTTTGAGGCTCTAGGTTCCATCCTTAGCACCACAAAAATGGAAGAAAGATCTGACAGCCCACTCCGGATACAGTCCTGAAACAATCAGCCATTGAAAACCCTGTGAATAGCAGAGAAGCAGACATAGTACCAGGTATGGCACAGTGTTGGGGAGTGTTTCATTCTGGTGCACATAGGGTTGCTATGAGTTGGACCCAACTTGATGGCACCTAATAATAAGAGAGTGAGAGAGAATGGGGTTTATTGTTTAATGGTTACAGAATTTCAGCTTGAGCTGATGAAAAAGTTCCAGAAATGGATAGATGGTGACTGTTGTGCAACATTCTGAACGTGCATAATGCCACTGAACTGTATACGTAACAATGGTGAAAGTAGGAATTTTTTTTTTTTTTCAGTACTGGGGGTTGAACCCAGGCCTCATGCTTGCATGCTTTGCAAGTGCTGAACCACTGAGCTGCACCCCCAGCCCATTTTGTTTTTTTACTTTTTGAGACAGGGTCTTGCTAAATTACACAGACTGTCTCTGGTCTCGAACTTGCGATCCTCCCACCTCCACGTCCCAAGCCACTGGGATTACAGGCGTGGGCCACCGTGCCCGGCTCTAAAGTGGTAACTTTCGTATTATGAATACTTTACCCCAATAAACAGTGTGGAAAAATATCTTTTGGGTTGACTGATCTGTCAGAAATATTTACGCAGACTGTATTCCCGAGGTGTTTCCATGCAGCTTCTGGTCAGTGTTAAGAGCCCCTCCCTCATGCCTTCCCTCAACCCCACCCGAAATTTATTTTTCTTTCCTTCAGCAGTATTAATCTGCTCCCTTCAGATTTCCTGCTGCATCAACTGGGAGGTATTTTCTCTCACCATATGACAGGAATGAAAATAGCACGGAAATGCATAGAGATGCTGAGGTGCACCAACTATCTTTTGGTGTCCTCACTTACGTAGTCGTGGAAGACAATCCTGACTGTGGAAGACAGTCACCCTACTGTCGCCTTGACTTGCGTCTTCAAAGACTCATATGTGGGCTAGTGAAAACTGCATGGCTACTTATTTTTCCTTCAAGTTTCTTTGGCTCTTCGGGGATCTTTAACTTTCACTCTTATTATGGCTATACCATCACAACGATAAAATTCAATGTTCGAAATCTATTTCTCTAAATGCCCACGCCTAAGCTGGGCACTCTGGCACATACCTGTGATACCAGTGAGGCTGAGGCTGGAGGTTCTCAAGTTCAAGGCCACAGGCAGCCTGTGCAATTTAATGAGATGCTATCTCAAAAAAGTGCCTGCAGCTGTAGCCCTGTGGCATCCGATCTCCAGATCTCGGAAGCTAAGCAGGGTTGGGCCTGGTTAGTACTTGGATGGGAGACCACCTGGGAACACCAGGTGCTGTAGGCTTGGGAGAAGGACTCAGCAATCCACTCCCAAAAAACAATCTGAAACTGAAAACCCTATGAATAGCAGAGAAGCACTGACAATAGTGTTTTGCCTGTTGTACGTAGGTTCGCTATGAGTCGGATACCAACTCCACAGCACCTAACAACAACATCTCAAAAATAAAAGATAAAAAAGGGAGGCTGAGGGCACAGCTTGGTTGTAGAGCACATGCTTAGCATATGTAGGACCCTGGATTTGATCCTCAGCCCCATAAAAAGCAAATAAACAAATAAATAAATATCTATGCCCTAGACTATCACAAAAACAGATACCATATTCTATGACCTGCCTCCCTCTGACACTGAGGCCATGATGAACAGCATTGGGACCCAGTAGCCCTGGGATCCACCACTAGCCAGCTGTGTGGGGGTGAGCCCTGGGGGTTCACTATCTGTGACCCGGGTAGATGGGGCAAGACACCCCCAAGCTGCTTTCGCTTCAAAGTGGTAAGATAAATGTTGCACCGTCCACAACAAATTCACTTTCTTCTCTTACCACACTGAATAGACAGGTTGAGCATCTATAACCTGAAAATCTGAAATGCTCCAAAGTTTGAAACGTTTTTTGACACTGACATGATTCCCCAAGTGGAAAATTCCACACCTGACCTCATGTGGTAGGTTGCAATCAAAGCATAGGTGAACTCAAAATATTGTACAAAATCACCTTCACACAATAGCAACCCACTCCCAAAACAGTCTGCCACTGAAAGCCCTATGAATAGTAGAGAAGGACAGACATAGTGCTGGGCAAGGCACAGTGTCAGGGAGTGTTTCATTTGTTGTACATTGGGGCACTATGAGTTGGGCCTGACTCGATGACACCTAACGACAACAGTAATCTCCAAATTGTCTCATTATGTGCATATAAATATTCAAAAATCTGAAAACAATCTGAAATCTGAAACACTTCTGGTCCTAGGCATCTTAAAGAAGGGATACTCAATCTATATCACTTTCTAATAAAGATATTTAAATACATTTGAAAATCTTACCCACCTAGTTATTACTCATACCAAAAGGTAGCTCTGTCCATAGGATTCGTTATATCACTTAAGGTGCCAGTGTGAAATGCAAATACGAAGTGTCTTGTTTTAAAATTATTAAGAGTTTCAAAGTGGAGAAAGCAGAGGATTAAACCAAGTACTAAGACCCCCTGAGTACTGCTGTACGGGTTATGTTGTTGTTAGGTGTCATAGAGTCAGTATACGACTCATAGAGACCCTAAGTACAACGGGCGAAACACTATTGTCTTGCTTCTCTGCTATTCACAGGGATTTCAAGGGCAGGATGATTTTTTTGGGAGTGGGCTGCCGGGTCCCTCCCCCAAGCCTACAGCACCTAGTGTTCCCTGGCGGTCTCCCACCCAGGTAGTAACCAGGCCCGACCTTGCTTAGCTTCCGAGATCTGACAGGATCGGAAGCCATAGGGTTATGGCTGCAGGCGTACAGGTTATACACGGGTGAAAAAAGCTCTGTCTGCCCATATATAAAAAGCGACCCTCCTCAACACCACTCGTGGGAAAACAGTTCAGTTGACTGAAAAGTTCCATGTGTGTGTTGCATTTTTGTGTACAAATAAGAATCAGGAAGCCAACCTTCTGACCTGCCGTGTAATGAGCCTCTCCCACGGAACAAGTGTTAATGAGAAGTCCCTGATGAGCTGGAAAGTGGCCCAAGGAAGTAAAAAGTCTGTAGAACCGGCTGGAATAAAAGGACCCAGACTCTCCATTTAACAGGAATTCATTGAGCACCAGGTGCCAGGCCCTGGACTAAGTGTTGTCCAGTGGTCAGATGAATCACCCCCTGGGGTCAGTTCACCAGTCTTCCATGCTTGGCTTCCCTGGGTTGTTAGGCAGGAACAGGAGCATTGCTCCCTTCGAAACCTTTAAGAAGTAAGATGGCTGGATGGTCAAGTTGAATTACTAGTTATAGTTATGGCTTTATAAAACTTGAGTGATGATATCTGTCAAAATGAATCAAAAATAGATAGTAGATTATAGATTCTCAGGAGGATGTCTTATGTGCCTTTGTTTGTTTTCTTTCACCCGAGCAACTCAGTGAAAGAGTCCACGCCCAACGGCCATAACTAAGTCCTCTAATATCTTGTACACCTTTATAGAATTTCATTCTTGGAGCCAGGTGCAGTGGCGCACGCCTGTAATCCCAGTGGCTCAGGAGGCGGAGGCAGGAGGATCGCAAGTTCGAGACCAGAGACAGTCTGCATAATTTAGCGAGACCCTGTCTCAAAAAGTGAAAAAATGGGCTGGGGTACAGCTCAGTGGTCCAGCACTTGCAAAGCATGCAAGTGCAAGGCCCTGGGTTGGACCCCCCAGTACCGCAAAAAAAAAAAAAAAAAAAAGGAATTTCATTCTTGGACTTCAAATACATAAAAACGTGTAAAGAGGAACTTTCTGGCAAACTTGTTTTGCATGATCCAACAGTGTGTTCCTTAAAAAAAAAAAAAAGTCAACTGAATTATTGAAAATGGGATCATATTTGAAATGTACTAGAGAACTGGAATATTAAAAGGAAACCTTCATTGAATCCTTTGGTATGAAAAAGAATAATTTCATAAAGTGGGAAATTACCCCTCATTTGCTTGATGTGAAAACGCAGGCTTAAGCGCCATGACTGCAAAGGAGAAGCTGCTTACAGGGCACAGCGGCTCTTCTTTCCCTTTAGTCTCCAAGATGCACAGGGGGAGGAAGAGGTGGAGGTGGTGGCAGGATTTCAGTGTTCTTTGCAGGCTTTCACAGTCCATTTCCTATGCAAATGAATGATGTTTTCTAAGGCAGAGGAAGACAGTAAGACCCAGGGCCTTGTAAGGGTCAGCGGTGAGGTGAAAAGAAGTGCTCTTTTTGGCAAACACACCGTGAAGAATTACTCAGTTAAACTCACGGAATTTTAGTTGGCTGGGGTGAGGTACACGAGGTTCTAAACACAGATGGGCAAACTCTCAAGTAAATGAGTGATTGAAATCATGACATTTCAAGATGTGAGGATTCCGCTTACCAGCCTCCAGTGCTCTGTAAAGAAGTACTGAAAAGGTACCCTTGCATGAGGAAAAATAAATAAATAAACATATATATATATATGTGTGTGTATGTGTGTGTATGAAAAAGAAGATCCAAAAATGCAATGATGAATAAAATTCCCTAGTAAAATTTATTCCTAAGTCTAAGTAATGATTGATTGTTAAAAAATAAAAATAAAAAATAAAGTTATCTGAGAGCAGACTCCTGGGTGGTATCAGTAAGTCCGGGATGGACTGGGCTCAGTGGTCCATATCTGTAATATCAGCAGCTCAAGAGGAAGAGGCAGGAGGATTGTGAGTTTGAGGCCAGGGCAGACTGTGCAACTTAGAAAGACCCTGTCTCAAAATAGAAAATGAAAAAGGGGGTGGGGTGCAGCTCAGTGGCAGAGCACTTGCCTGGCATGAGCAAAGCTCCCTATCCCCCAGTACTTTGAAAAAACAAAGTTAAGGGATGAGAAGGAATATTAGAAAGTGAAATTATGCCAAGATTTTTGTCTTTTTAAGGTGAGGATATAGACAGAGACTTTCTAAAAATGAGTAGACAGTTACAAATTTAAGGGTGTTCTTGTTGCAATTTAAGAATACTAACTTGAAAGAGTTTTTTTCTTTTCATCTATTAGAGGAGAAAAGATAGCACAAACAAAAAGAAGCAAAGAAGTCAATAAAATAATTGAGAACAAACAAAAAATGTCGGGTAAAGAGAAAACACAAAATAAGATCACATCAGTCCAAATATATAGGTAGTGAAAGTAATTGTGAATGCTTAATCCACTTGATATTTACTGGTTTATAATTAATTGGCTTTTAAGCATCAAAACTATATCTTCTTGTTGTTAGGTGGCATTGAGTCAGTATCCAACTCAGCAACCGTACATACAATAGGTGAAACACTATTGTTACTGCTTCTCTGCTGTTCATAGGGTTTTCAATGGCTGATTGTTTTTTGAGAGTGAGTTGCCAACCCTTCTCTCAAACCTACAGCACCTGGTGTTCCCAGGCAGTCTCCCATCCAAGTACTAACCAGGCCCAAATCTGCTTAGCTTCCAAGATCTGATGGGATCAGACGCCACAGTGGTACAGGCTACAGGCTCAAAACTATATATATATACAGTTTATTTTATTTTATTTTTTGCAGTACTGGGAAGTTGAACCTAGAGCTTCACGAATGCCTTTAGCAAGTGCTCTACCACTGAGCTGCACCCCCAGCCCTTTTTATTTTTTTATTTTTTTTTTATTTTGAGACAGGCTCTTGCTAAATTACACAAGCTGCCTCTGGCCTCCAACTCAAAATCCTCCTGCTTCTGCTTCCCCCGTAGCTGGGATTATAAGCGTGAACCACTGTGCCTGGCTATAAATATTGTTTATAAGAAATACATCTAAGGCAAAATGACTCAGGAAAATTGGTAGGAAAAGTTGAATGCAATGTGCATGAGTATAATCCCAGAGACTGGGGAGGCAGAGGCAGGAGGATGGTAAGTTTGAGAATAGAGGCAGCCTGTGTAACTTGTCTCAAAAATAAAAGTGGGCTGGGGGTGCAGCCCAGTGGTAGAGCACTTGCAAAGTATGTGCAAAGCCCTGGGTTCAGCCCTCAAGTACTGCAAAATAAATGAATGAATGGATGAATAAATAAGTAAAAATTTAAAATAAAAAAGAAAGTTGACAGTAAAGAGATAGAATAGGGTGAACAATCCAAAACTTACTAAAAAAGAGGTAGGAAATTAGTGAAATTCAAGGATGAGGCTGAGGAGACCACTCCACAAGGAACAGGGACAAAAGCAGCATGCCACCCTTGGTCAAAGTGATGCTAATTGGTGGTAATTAGGGAACCAAGTGACCTTTGGCAAAACTCCAATAGAATTTGTCTTAGAAATTGACAAGCTGATTCTAAAATTAATCTAGAATAGAAAGTGAATAAGAATAGTCAAGACATCTCTGAAAAAGAAAAATAATGAAGCATCCCAAATACCAAAGCATACCATAAAGCTGTCTTAATCTGTTTTCTGTTGCTATAACAGGTTATCCTGAGGCTGGATAATTTATAAGGGAAGGAGTTTATTTTAGCTGATGGTTCTGGAGACTGGACAGTTGAAGAGCTTGACCTCAGCATTTGGGTGGCTTCTGGTGAAAGCCTTGGACACATCATAATGTGGCAGAAAAGTAGAAGGGCAAGTAGGAATGTGTGGAAGAGGCAAACATAAGATCTGGCTTTGCTTTTTGATAACTCTTGGTAACCAGTCCAGTCCCCAAAGAGCAAAAACGTCACTCACACCTGTGATAATTAACCCAATTCCATGAGAGCAGCAATAATATCTTCATAAGGACAGAATTCTCATGACCCAAATACCTCTTGGGCTGGGATTTAGCTCAGTTGGTAAAGCGCTGCTCTGCAGTCTCTGAGGTCCCAAGTTCGATTCCCAGCACCGCAAAAGTGGGAGAAGGACATGGCAATCCACTCCCGAGGCAATCCTGAAACAATAAGCCATTGAAAACCCTATGAGGGTCACTATGAGTCAGACACGACTCGACAGCACCTAACAAAAACAAAACAAAACAAAAAAATACCTTTTAAAGCCTCACCCCTTCTCAACACTGATAGTAGGGACAAATTTTAAGATAAGTTTGGGAAGAGCCAAACCACAGCAAAAATTACAGTAATTAAGTGCACTATTGACCCAGGAATGAACAACTTAATGGACTAGAAAAGGGAGACCACATACAAGTTCATCTAAAGGGGAATTCTGAGTAAGAGAAAGAGTACATTGCATCAGTGAGGAAGATGAGGACTACTCGTGAGACAAGGTTAAGATAATTTGCTGCTCATTTGGAGAGAAATAGGCTTAGATTTTATCTCTTGTCATAAACAAAAAATTCCACTTGGATTAAGAAGCAGTTATTAGATAAATGAGGGCTGGGGTTTAGCTCAGTTGGTAGAGTGCTGCTCTGTGCACTCTGAAGGCCTGGGTTCAATCCCCAGCACTGCAAAAATGGGAGAAGGATATGGCAGCCCACTCTCGAAACAATCCTGAAACAATTAGCCATTGAAAACCTCTGAATAGCAGAGAAGCACTGACATAGTGCAGGGCATGGCACAGTGTTGGGGAGTGTTTCGTTCTCTTGTACAGAGGGTCCCTATGAGTCCGACCCAACTCGATGGAACCTCACAACATTAGATAAACGAAGAGCTATGAATGAGAATGCTTATAGCTTTGAGAGTAAATTTAGCATTGTAAAGACATGAAATACAAAGTATTGGAAAATCGTGCATGTTAAAAAACTACAGCATGATAAAAAGGATGTTATAAAGAAAACTAAATTGCATGCTCTGCACCTGAAATAAATTGCAACATATATAACAAAGACTCGATATTGAGAATATGTAAGAAATGATAAATTCAACAAAAAACCTAACACAGACCAATAAAAATTGGGAAAAGTTGGACATGGTGATGCATGCCTTTAGTCCCACCTACTCAAGAGGCTGACAGAAAAGGATCAATTGAGCCCACCTGTTCCAGGCCAGGCAGAGTAACATAGTGAGACCTTGTCTAAAAATAACTAAATAACTAAGTAAAAATTGGGAAAGACACAGAAAAGGAGAACTAAATGGCCAATCAACAGCTAACATAATGTTCAATCTCACAGTGATTAGGAAAATGAAAATTAAAACAATGACGTATCAGTCTTAACCCACCCAATCACTTAAATGTTATGGAATTGGTGGATGATCAACCATGTTAAGAGGCTGCATATGATCAGGAACCAAAGGTATTAAAGAAAGAAATTGAAGCTACCTTGAAAGAATTGGTGAAATACAGACTCCAGGAATAGATGGAATACCAATTGAGATGTTTCAACAAATAGATGTAGCACTGGAGGTGCTCACTTGTTTATGCAAAGAGATTTGGAAAACAGTTACCTGGCCAACTGACTAGAAGAGATACATTTTTGTGTCTATTCCCAAGAGAAGAGATCCAACTGAATGAAGAAATTATCAAATGATATCATTAATATCTCATGCAAGTAAAATTTTGCTAAAGATCTTTCAAAGGCAGCTGTAGCAGTACATTAACAGGGGACTGCTAGAAAAATGAAGCCAGATTCAGAAGGGGGCATGGAACCAAGGACATCATTGCTGATATCAGATGGATATTAGCTGAAAGCAGAGAATATCAGAAAGATGTCTATCTATGTGTTATTGACAGTGCAAAGGCATTTAACTGCATGGATCACAATAAATTATGGAAAGTATTGCGAAGAAAGGGAATACCAGAACATTTAATTGTACTCATGAGGAATCTGTAAATGGACCAGGAGGCAGTCGTTTAAACAGAATGAGGAAACACTGCTTGGTTTAAAGTCAGAAATGGTGTGCATCAGGGCCGTATCCTTTCACCGTACCTCTTCAATCTCTATGATGAGCAAATAACCCAAGAAGCTGGACTTTATGAAGAAGATCATGGCATCAGGATTGGAGGAAGTCCAATTAACAACCTGTATTATGCAGACGACACAATTCAGCTTGCTGAAAGTGAAGAGGATTTGAAACATTTACTGATGAAGATCAAAGAATACAGACTTCGGTATTGGTTGCATCTCAGCATCAAGAAAACAAAAATCCTTACAACTGGGTCAGTAAACAACCTCGTGATAAACGGGGAAAAGATGGAAGTTGTCCAAGATTTTGTTTTACTTGGTTCTCCAATCAACACCCATGGAAGCAGCAGTCAAGAAATCAAAAGAAACATTACATTGGGAAAAGCTGTTGGAAAAAAAAAATCTTTAAAGTGTTGAAAGGTAAAGGAAGATGTCACACTGAAGACAAAGGTGTACCTGACTCGTGCCATAGTATTTTCAGTTGTATCAAATGCTTGTGAAAGTTAGATGTTGAGTAAGGGAGAAAGGAAAAGAGTTGATGCTTTTGAATTGTGGTGCCAGAGACAAATATTGAATATATGATAGACTGCCAAAAGAACCAACAGATCTGTCCTAGAAGTAGTACAACCAGAGTGCTCCTTGGAAGTAAAGATGGCTAGACTGCATCTTACATAATTTTGACATGTTGTCAGGAGGGACCAGTCATGTTTGGGAGTATGGCAGGTAAATGAAAAAAGGAAAACCCTCAACTAGTTGGACTCACACAACAATGGACTTACACATAAAAAAGATTATGTGCATGGCATAGTGTCAGAGAGTGTTTTGTTCTGTTGTACATAGGGTCACCATGAGTCAGACTTGACTGGACGACGCTTAATAAGAAGAACAAGAACTGAAGAGCTAAAGTGGAATTGTGCACTTTTTGTACATGTTAGGAGTGAATACTGGTACCTTTTATGAAGTCTGATGGGTAGCAGTTTTCAAAATTTTAAAAACCAATAAAAATGAAACTGACAAGAATGATATAAATTAACAAAGCAAAAAGTTTGTTATTTGAAGAGCTCAAACAGCTAGACAGAACTAGGAAAAAAAGGAGGGAAAAATGGAGAAGGAATAACTGATATCTATATGCTAAAAAATTGAAATTTAATTCTTATTTCACTTCATACACCAAGATTAAGTCAAGGTGGCTACAAGACCTAAACATAAAAGCTAAAACCAAGACATGTTTATAAGAAATATGGAAGGATATAAGTGTGAATTAGAGTAGGAAAAGGTTTCTTAGATTACAGAAAGCAGTAACCATTAGAAAGGTGACAAATTAGACTTTATTAAAATTGAAACCATATTAATCAAAGAAAACCATTAGGGAAATAAATAGGCAAACCACATACTAGGAGAAAATACTTGCAAAACATATCTGGTTGAGGCCTGATGTCAGCATATATAAAGAGATTTGATGACAACTAAAAGACAAATAACTGGAAAAGAGTGGGCAAAATGTTTTCATGGGTACATTATAAAAGAAAATGTATGACTATCCAATGAACACTTTAAAATGTTCAATGTCAATTTCATCAGAGAACTCCAATTCCAAACAACAATAAAGTAGCACCAAGCACCTCTCAAATGGGCTCAAATTTAAAAGACTAGCAATGCCAAATGTTGATAGGGATGTGGAGTGATAGCAAGTCTTACAAAAAAAAAAAAAAAAGAGTACATATTGTATGATCCAATTTGAGTGAGGTTCTGGAACAGGCAAAACAATAGGGGAAAAAGTAGTTGCTTCTGGGAATAGGAGTGGAAATTGCCTGGGAAAGGCACAAGGGGACTTTTCTGGGGTGATGTTAATGCTCTATATTTTTATAGAATTTAGTGTGACATAGGCATACAATTTGTTAAAACTCCATAAATGTTCATTTAATTTGTTGTTGTTAGGTGCTGTTGATTTGGGTCCAACTCATGGTGGCTTTCATAGGGTTTTCCATGGCTGATTGTGTGCAAATTGCTTTGGGAGTGGGTTGCCAGGTCATTCTCCCATTTTTGGGGTGCTGGGGATCAAACTTATGACCTCAGAGAGCACAGAGTGGCACTCTACCAACTGAGCTAAACTTCAGCCTCATTCATGTAATAGTTGAACATTTTATTATTAAACATTTTACATAAAAATTAAAACTTTAAAAAATATATGACACTAGTTAACTGTATACAGGTTGATGCATTTAGGAAGAATTGTACTAATTTCTCAAATTTACTTGGAAGTACATCAAAAAATGAGATGGAGCTACGCACTATGGTACACACCTGTAATTCCAGTGACTTGGGAGGCTGAGGCAGGAGGATCTTCACTTTGAGACCAGAGGAGGCTTGTGAAACTTAGTGAGACCCTCTCTCAAAAAAAAAAAAAAAAAAAAGTTAAAAAGGGCTGAGGATGCAGCTTATTGGTAGAGTACTTGCCTAGCATGTGCAAAGCCTTTGATGCAACACCTCAGTACTGAAGAAAGATGAAGTAATGGACTGATAGAGGAATGGATAGCTAAGTGATAAAACAAGTATACAAAAATGTTAATGGTAGAATTTAGGTAGTAAGCCGGCATGCATACCACTGTGGTGTCCTATCCCATCAGATCTTGGAAGCCGAGCAGGGTTTGGCCTGGTTAGTACTTGGAAGGGAGACCACCTGAGAATACCAGGTGTTGTAGGCATGGGAGAAGGACCTGACAGCCCACTTCCAAAAACAATTGGCCATTGAAAACTGTATGAATAGCAGAGAAGCACTGAAGATAAGTACCAGGCATGGCACAGTGTTGGGGAGTGTTCCGTTCTGTTGTACATGGGGTCACTATGAGTTGGACCCAACTCAATGGTGCCTAACAACACGGAACACTGGAACTAACTTAAATTTGTTTTTATGTTTGCTGTTTGTTTGGAAGTTTCTTATTAAAGAATTGGGGGAAAACAGGCATACACTTTGAGTCATTCCATTTATATGTACTTATTTATCCTCCAGAAATACACTTCATGTGTGCACCAGGAAGCCTAAAGATTATTACTGAAATATTGTTTATAGTAGCAGAAAATAAAAAATAAAGGGAATTGGGCACATAAGTGTCTCTGGTTAAATATACTATGTTATGTCTATACAACAGAAAACTGTAGGAGATACAAAAAATAATGAATGAAGAATGCAGAGTAAGTTCCAAGGTGCTCCTGGCAACCCCAGGAAAACAACAACAACAACAACAAAATGTGATTGATTGGAATGCTGCCTTGCTTCTTCACTCCTTCCTGTCTCCCTACTCTTTGCTATGTATCTTTTTTTTACCCTCTTTCTGACTCAGGGTTTTGCCAGTGTGATTTGCTTTAAATCAATAGGACATATGATTCAAGTTGGTGTGATATAAGCAGAGACTTGAAGGATGCGGTGGGACTGCTGGCTCTTGTGCCTGTTGTTTTCTCCTGAGAATTTACCTCCACTAGCTGCTGAAGGAGAGACACAAGGAGAGTCCAGTCTTTTCGGTTGTCCTGGCCGAGGCCACCCTAGATTGGTCAATAGTCAGGCAACTTTCAGATTTGCAGACAAACTCAGTCAAAATGAACAGAACAAACATGCTGACCACATCAGCCATGTTAGCAATAAGGACCTATGTTTGTGTACCAGCGAGGTTTTGTTATGCAGCATTAACTAACTGATACAGAAAAGAAACACACCCAACTACTACTGTTGACTAACTTTGAGGAGGGAAGAGGTGTGGGGTATCTTTTGTAATTAAAATAAAAAAGAATAAATTTTGACAAAGAAAAAGCATATAGGGCTGTTTTGAGATTCATGAACTATATGTTCAGCTCCAGGTTATTTGGATGGTTAGGGAAAGGCACAGGCACAAGTTAAGGACCATGATTTATTAGATGTTTCTTTTCTCCTTTCTTCACATCTTATTTCCCCCTTTTATTCTTTGCCTATAGATATATCCAAGTCCTTTTATTCTAAAAGTTATTTTTGTTTTTCCTTGTATCCTTATCTTTAGCAATATTCTTCTTTCTTTAAGACTTAACTTTAGTGTTGCTAGAAGTGACATAAAGGATGCATAATGGAAAAAGCCAATGCTATATTACTCTGTACTCCATCATCATTTACTAATAAAGGAAAATAAATAAATAAATAAAAAGATACCAGTAAGCTAAAAAAAAAGAGACAACCTTATAAATAACAAAGGAATTAATATATGCACATGTCAATAAAAATTTAAAAGTTTTCTTTCTTGCCTATGACCTTTCTACTATTCCTGCTTCCTGGAGCAATTACCTTGAAGCTGATTATGGCTTCTATTTTTTCAATCATTTTTTCTAAATGACATGCTTATATCTGTTTCTTAACTTACATATTTTGACTCCTTTCTGTGAAAGATATGACATTTAGCTAATATATGTTACTCCTGTGCCCTCACTCTGCCTTCACACAAATTGTGTTAAAAATGTTTTAGCTTTGTTTTCATATTTCATAGCTCTAAATCATATTCTAACATAGCCATTTTCTTTCATGATAGTGATTACATTTTACTGAAATCAGATGTCCACCCATTCAGCTCCATCCAATCCCTTTCCCAGAGACAAACACTTCTAAATGCCAGGAGTGTGGGTGGGCGATAAGCACCCAGAGATCTACTGAAAGGCGAATGCTGAGTAGTGGGTCTACAGATGGGGCTACACATCTGCACTTCTGACAGGTTCCCAGGGGACACCGATGCTAGGAGATCACGGACCAGCCTTTGAGTAGGGGCCTGTTGGTGCCAGCAAAGGGCTTGGGTCCTGTGGGCTTGGGTTCGAGGCAGAATGTGAGCAAGGAATGAAACCCAAGTCCTTCCTTAAGGACGTGATGGGCCCAAGAGGGAGGTGTAGCAAGATGGCCTCTGTTATTCCCAAGGCTGTTTCTTCCTCTTGATCAATAGACTCCAAGTCTTCATTCCCCTCTACTCCAGGCAAAAGGAAAATTACACAGAAGACTTCCAGGTGGCCTTGTTTGACTTACCAGCTCCTAACATGCATGGTAAGGTTCAAGGTGACCTGGGGAACCTTGGGAGAACAACAGTGCTGTCAGCGGCAGGTGCTGTTCTCCTGCCTCCACTCAATGGCCTTTTGCCCCATCAGTCCGGTGCCCGGCTTCTCCTCTGGGGTCACAGCACATAATTAAAGCATATTCAAAAATTCTCTATGATTTTCACCTGCATTCTGAAAAGAATAAATAAGGACTCGGAATGACCATAAGAGCAGTCATAGGTCAGTCTTAGTTTGGATTCCTCAGAGGCTACTCCTGAGATAAGGAATCAAGGACAAGCAGTGTATTTGATTTTGTTGTTGGGTGCCCTTGAGTCGGGCCGGCCTCATAGCGGCCCTCATAAGGTTTTCAATGGCTGACTGTTTTCGGGAGTGGATTGGCACATCCTTCTCTCATTTTTGTAGTACTAGGGATTGAACCCAGGTCCTCAGAAAATGCAGAGCAGTCCTCTACCAACTGAGCCAAACCCGTATCCCCTATTTGGAGGAGACCTGAAAACACCAGAAGGGAGAGGTGAACTGAGCCAGGGGAGGGAAGGCGGCCAGTGAAGGTGTGAAGTCAAGCAGGTGGGAGCCCTGGACTTTGTCCTTTGTGTGACCCTGGGAAGAGCATAAAATACACCTCTCAGCTCTGTGCACTGGAGGCGAGGGAGCTGGGTTATTTACACAAGCACTGGGCTGTGGGCAGCTCCTAGGCGAGTCAGTTCCCTGACATCCAGGGTCACAGTTCAGGCAGCTCCCCGTGAGCTCTTGGAGCAGGTAAATGAGGCAGGCAACTGGGAGTCCAGCCACAGCCTCCAGGCATGGCCAAAAGCTCCCTCTGAGGCCAAGGACGAGCATCATCGGAAGCCTATTTAGCCTTCCTTGACCCTATCTTTGAACTAAAAGTTGCAGATAAACAGTTTCAGGGAGGACTACAAAAAGTGTGCCCCTGAAGGCGAGACCCTCTGTCTCTCGCCAGGGCCAGGGGAGATGGGACCCAGGTGTCCTGCGACCTGGGGGTGGGAAGTAACCAATCCCTATCAGGGTGTGGGGACCCTGGGCTCGGAATCATTGGGGTTTTACACTGTGGAGCAGTCACGTCTGTTCCTCCTTCTGTGGAATCTGCCCTGCTCATTTGCTTTAGTTGCCCAGGAATATATGTCAAGGAGATAGATCTGTCGAGAAAAGCCATCCGGAGGGGCTATTTTCAAAGGAACTATTTTAAGGCTGTCCTTCCAGTCTGCCATATCCTGACATTGGGTATATTTAGCATCATCCATAGACAGGGCTAATGGATTTTTAGTTGCAAATCATTATGATTCAAACCACTGCAGTCTTTATTTTTTTTTAATTGCAAGTATCTCTCTCTGTCTCTCTCTCTCTCTCTCTGTCACACACACACACGCACAGAGATGCATACACACTGTACACATTAATAGCTACCTTATATTTATACACAGAAAATGCTTCCGATAAAAGCAATTTCTCTAGTTCAACTCACAAGGTTTCCTTCCCTGTTGAACCCTTTGTACTTGGGGGAGGGGCTAATGCTGCAGGTTAGCGTGTTTTGCCTTCACACTGTGCATGAAATGCACATGTATTTGGTCAAAGAAAAGAATGCACAAAAGGTGTTTTAAATTGACAGCCCAAGACAGGGGTAATTTAACATGCCATTCTTTGCTTCTCACTCCTGTCGTTGCTGAGCACTGCTGATTTGCCTCACGGAATACAAATTTATATTGTCCCCTCCATTAATATGATTTCTTTTCATCCTCTGCATTAATCTTTTGCCAGCACAATGAAGACTGCAAAGTAACAAGTTCCAATGTCAGGAATCAAGACTGCAGTAGACTCTGGCTTTCCTTCTTATCAGAGTCTTGTTCTGGCGCAGCCCCATGAGCCAGATTAACTGCAGATAAAATAAGAACCATGAAATTAAAGGCACTGTCCACAGGTCACCGCTGTCCTGTGGCCATCATGCCAAGGCATGGCCTCCCACTTCCTCTGATGAATCAGGGGGTGGGTTTGGGGATTTCTTCCCTTGCATTCTGAGATACTAGTCCAAGCATCACACCCTCCACTGGCTTTCAAATTGCATGCCTGGGTTTCAATGCTACACCCTACCCTGACCCCTTATCCTCCAAGGCTGACATTTGGTCTCCTGGATTTTTGTACCTCTGCAGTATCCTGCATGTGTTAGGCATACAGTGGATACCCAGAAGCTACCGGCTGGCATGCTTGGATGGTGTACGTAAGTACACTAGAGAGTATGGCGGCCACCCCAGTGCTCTGCTCCCTTGGGACTTGAGACCTTCTTAGGAGCAGGCCCTACTGTTTTAACAACCATCTTCAACAGTTTGGTGATAGGGGCTCCAATTACTGAGCACCGATTAAGTACTACCGAGGTGGTTCTCACTGTGTGTTGCTTGTACCAATAGCAGCATTACTGGTAACGGGTAAAAATGGAAATTCTAGGGCTCCATGCAGCTAGGCTAAACCAAAAACTCTGGGCCTGAGGCCCAGCAATCGCATTTAACACTGTTTCTCAGAGTGCTGCTCTGTAGTCCCTGAGGTCCTGAATTCGATTCCCAGCACCGCAAAAATGGGAGAAGGATTTGGCAATCCACTCCCAAGGCAATCCTAAAACAGTCAGCCATTGACAACCCTATAAAGGTCACTATGATCAGACATGACTTGATGGCATGCAACAACACAACTCAGCGAGGGTCGGGCACCATCAAGTGTGAGAACCCCTGTACTACCGATTAAGAGCTCAGGCTCTGGAGCCAGACTGCTTGGATTCTAATCGCAGCTGTGTGACCTGGATGGTCCTCAAGGCCTCTTGAGGAACTCATTGGCCTCACTGAGGCTCCTCAATGGCTCTGTGCCTCGGTGTCCTCATCTGAAAGATAGGCAGGTCTTAGTTCCCTCCCCACACAGATCTAGAGAAAGTGATCTAGAAAGAAGTACTTTACTTGGGAAATGATCCCAGGAAGAGGCAGCAGAGAGAGCAAAGGAGAGGAGGAGGCCAAAATAGACCCTGATTGACAACAAGGGTAAATCCCACTGGTGACTCCATGCATGAGCATGAGGAGGAACACTCCAGGATTTATTGCGATGACTGGCCCATCAGTAGGGCGAGTGGGGTTGTATTCTACAAACTCCGCTCATTCACTGGTTCAGGGTGTCTCTGACTTGCCTTGTGCATGGCCTGACCTGGGGCCAAAAGTCCTCTGGCACTGGTGTGTATGTTTGGAGACCATAGGTAGTCTTAGCGTGGGCTTGTAGGGATGTGGGCGGGTGCTAATGGAGCCTGCCACAGGGGTAAACTGAGTGCTCCCCTCCTAGGGATAGGGTGAGGATTCACAGAGTTAAGGCATGCCAAAGTGTTTGCAATGATGTCTCGCACATCAGTGGATACAGCTCGGCTCACCCACGTCACCATCTCCTGCCCTCCTTTCCTCTCCTTCTCTACGACCCATCTGCCAGCAAATTATATTGGTTCTACCTTTATGGTGTTTAACCCATTTAATCCTCCTCTGTGATAACAATATGATGATAATGGTTACAATAGCTATTCCTTTTTTAGAGGCAAAGACACTGAGCCCCAGAGATGTTAAGTCCCTTGTCGGGGATCACCCCCCTTGTAAGTGACAAGGATTTGAGTTGGGGCCTGCCCGATTCCAGAGCCCATGTGGTTAAAGACTCGCATTCTGCTGCTCCCAGAGCAGAGTCACCTAGAGACATTTGGAGAACTACGTGTGCAAACTGTGCTTCATCCACATCAAGCGGATGACATGCAATTGCAGGAGGATGGGCAGTCAAGGGCCTGGGGACCCCTTTCTTTGTTGACAGAGCCCTGATCCCTTGCAGAAGGGGCTCCCAACTGAGAAAAAAGCCATTCTCCTCCAGCAACTGTCTCTGGCTGCCGAATCCTGCAGATCTATCCTGCCCAGGACTAGGTGTACCTGGCACTGGCCCCACGGTCATGCCCTGGCCTTGGCACTGCCTGAATTGCTGCGTCATCCCCCATAATCTTGCCTCCTGGACCAAGCCTGGCATGAAAACCAAGCTCTCAGATTTCCCCAAAGCTGCTGGTAGATGCTTTCTGGATTCACTGGGCTGTGGTGAGTTTTGCCAGTCTGGTTGGCATAGAGCAGCGTGCCAGGCAAGTCAGACACCATCTTCTTTCTGAGCAGTGTCAATCAAAACTCTAATCACTGAACCTCATCTTCAAAAGAAAGAAAAGTAGGTAAACATTAATATTGTTTGAAAGCATGATGCAAGAAGACCTAGCCTGGGGATCCCCTCAAAGACAGGTGCTATTCGTGCTCACTGGTATGTTCCAGGGAGGGGCTATCACCCATAGGTGCTCACTACATGATTTTGTGAATGAATGGCATGGAGGGAAATGATGGTGGGAAGCACTGAAGAGTTGGTATCACAGAGATGTGACCCCCACATTTTTGAGAATCCCCAAATTTTTGTATCCCACTGTGGCTAATTATTACTCCTATGGGATGTGATAGAGTGAAACCGCCAAAGGTAAGTGCCTCCTTCAAACCCTAAAAGAGGAGTGAGAGACCTTGGGGAGATGGGGAGCCCCACGATCTGCTAGTGCCACATACTAGCTAAGTGACTTGCTCCTCCATTACTTACCTTGCAATGTTTGCTTTTGCACAGGAGCAAAGAGGCCAATGCATTCCTGTTGTTTTAAGTTGGGGTCTCCCAGAGGCTCTGACATAAGAATTCAAGAGCCAGGGGTTAGTTTGGAAGGAGATCCCAGGAAGTACCTCTAGGGGAAGGAAATGACTCGGGACAGGGAAGAAAGTCAGCACACAAAGGAGACTTTTTGAGCAGGTCACCCATGAGGACAACTGGAACTTAGTCCTACTGTGGAGGACATGGGGTGAGCTGCCCCACCCAAGTTGACCAGGAAGCTAGATATTTACCCAGAAACTCCCATCAACTTCCTTCACTCTACAGCATTCCCAGCTTTCTGTGCACATGTGAACAGTGTGCTGTCTACCTGGAAAGCAGTCCCCAGGGACCACATAGGGGCTGGAGTTTAGCTCAGTAGGTGGAGCGCTGCTCTGCTTTCTCTGAGGCTGTGGGTTCGATCCCCAGCACTGAAAAAATAGGAGAAGGACATGGCAGCCCACTCCTGAAACAATCTCGAAACAATCAGCCATTGAAAACCGTATGAGAGTCGCTATGAGTCAAACCCAACTCGAGAGCACCAACAAAAACAGGGACTTCACAGAGCAGTGAGCAGGGACCTGGCAAGTCCAGGGGAGCCCCCTGTTGTGAGGTGGGCACACGCCACATCTGCCACTTGTCAGAAGCATTTGGGGTTCCCTGCAAAGGCTAGCCATGCACGGTGGCACATGCCTGTAGTCCCAGCACTTGGGAGGCTGAGGCAGGGGATCATGAGTTTGAGGTCAGCCTGGGTTACATAGTGAGACCTTGTCTCAAAAAGAAGGGGCAATGGGAGGGGTGGATGTGGCAAAAATTCTGGTGTAGTTGTGCTTGGTTCCATGAGAATGAGCACGGGGAGAAAAATCGCCCCATAGGTCCACTGAGTTTATAAAGTGGGGAACCATGGCCTGTCGACCCCCTCCCTTTTCCTCCTGTGCTGAGAACGTAGAGGGACAAGGCCTGTTTTCCCTCTTTGTCTTTGCCCCACTCACACAGCACTGGGGCTGTGGAAACTCTGCACCCTTCGCCAACCAGTCCCTTAAGAAACCAGAAGCTGAGCTGGGTGCGGGGGCTGCACACCTGCAATCCTTGGGACTCAGGAGGTGGAGGCAGGAGGTCATGAGTTCGAGGCCAGAGGCAGCTTGTGCAACTTTGTGAGACCCTGACTCAAAATAAAAATGAAAAAAAGGGGTCTAGGTGTGCAGCTCGGAGGTAGAGCACTTACAAAATATGTGCAAGGCCCTGGGTTCAACAGCCCAGGACCCCAAAATAAAAAATAATAAAAAAATAAAAACCAACAGCCAGAAGCTTTGAATTACAAAGGACAAAAGGAAAAGGGAAGCTTTTGCTGCAGCCATGGACCCTTTTCCAGAAAGGACTTGTCAACCAGCTGGGAGGAGCCTGGTGAACAGCCGCTCTCTAGCTGTTAATGCGGTAGATCTCCCTCAGCTTCCAAGTTTGGCCTCTTGTTTTCCAGACAACCTCAGCAGATGACTGAACACGCGAGGCACTAGGGCCTGACTCTTGTTGCCCAGCCTAGAACTCTTCGAATGGACAGTCCTGGCTCTGGAGTTCCTCTTTGGCTTGACCAAAACTTGGGTATGTTTGCATAGCAAGCGGATGCTCACCTACCCTGCTCACTCCTGTTGCTTCTCTCTTTAATTCTTTGCAGGTGTTGTTGATGTCAGGTGCCATCAAGTCGGGTCTGACTCATAGCGACCCTATGTACAACAGAACAAAACACTGTGCCCTGTTTGGCACTATGTCAGTGCTTCTCATAGGATTTTCAATGGCAGATTGTTTCGAGATTGTATAGGGGGTGGGCTGCCAGGCTTTTTTCCCGTTTTTTGAGGTGCTGAGGACGAACCCAGGGCCTCAGGGAGCACAGAGCAGCATTCTATCAACTGAGCTAAACCCCAGCCCATCACAGGCATTACCTCCCAATAACTTTCCTGCTCTCTCAACTCTGTCTGCAAATACACACTCACACTCTTCTTTTTATATACATATGTGAATGGAGAGAGGGAGGGGGAAAACAGGAAAGAGAAATGCTGTTATAAATGTTAAACATTGGTGGATCTGAATACAGAGCATCTGGCTGTTCACTGTCCCGGTCTTGCAACTCATCTCTATATTTGAAAATTTTAAGATAAATTTTGTCAGAAGAAATCCAGGATGGAAACAGGGGACTTCTCTGAGGATGCTTCTTGCTGGCCCAGGGGAGCCAGTCAGCTATGTGGTCCCTTTGATGGGTCCCTGTGATGGGCCCTCCCAGGTACCCCTTCACCCATATCTTCTCCTGGGTCATGGTAAACATAAGACAACTGAGTTATTTGGCTTCTCTGGGGAACTGTGTGCTGTGCCTTGGAGGAACAAACCAGCTGGTGTGCAGCTTAGCTCAGAATGCACGGGGAGATGGCTATCCAACACTGGAATGTTCCAGTGGCAAGCCAGAACCTTCCAGAACCTTCCAGTGGCAAGCCAGAACCTCTGTTTGTTGTAGGGAGCCCTGTGCATGGGTCATGTGGGGGCCAGCAGAAGACCTGCAGAAAGGGGCAGAAAGCAGATCATAGGAATCCAGCTGAGAGAGGCCAGCCCAGCGAGGAACCTAACACAATTTGAATAAAAATGGTGCACTGAAGGGTTTCTTAGGCCCTGTAAGCAGTGTGGAAATAACTCTGTTGGGGACAATGACAAAGTCAGATCAGTTCTTCCTAAGGGTGACCAAATGCCCTGGTGAACCTGGTCCAGTCATTACCTCCTCCTGTTCCAAACACAGAAGTGTCCTGGTTCGGATGGTATACTAGGTGGTCACTCTACTTCTCTCTCTCTTTTTTTTTTTTTTACTGGGGTTGAACCCAGGGCCTCGTGCCTGCATGCTCTGCAAGTGCTGGACCACTGAGCTGCACCTCAGTCCATTTTTTTTACTTTTTGAGACAAGGTTTCGCTAAATTACGCAGACTGCCTCTGGTCTTGAACTTGCGATCCTCCCGCCTCAGCCTCCCGAGCCGCTGGGATTACAGGCGTGCGCCACCACACCCGGCCTCTACTTCTCTCTCTTCACATCATTGTCATTCACTGGGCAAGCATTGCTCAGTGCTGCTGAGTCAGGGCTCCAGGCTGTAGCTGGTGTGTGGCACGGTTTTGCAGGCGCAGAGGGCAGACTGCTCCGCCCCTCTGTTCCTGATGCATGGCAGAGCGGAAGGTGCTGAGGGCTTGTGGTCACACAGAACAAGGGCTGGGGCGAGGGGACCATGCCGTGCCATTCATTTTAGGATGGGCTTTGTGGACTTTTTACCTGGGCTTTGTGAACACTTGGACCTGCACAGGTAATGTTCATGGTGATGCTACAAACACACCTGGAGCGATGGGACCTCAGATGGCCTTTAGTTCCTCCCTCATCTCTGGGTGCAAGTCTCTGGCCAGGGCTTCAGAGCTAACTGACTTTGCCTAATCTTAGAGTCAAACATGTTGTATCTTTTTGGCTAGGTGAAATTTTTGTGACATAAATATGTGTGGAGCATGTAGGTCCTTAAGTCTAAATTCAGAAGTGGATTTACTTTTTTTTTTTTTTTTCCAGTACTGGGGGTTGAACCCAGGGCCTCACGCTTGCATGCTCTGCAAGTGCTAGACCACTGAGCTGCACCCCCAGCCCATTTTTTTACTGTTTTTGAAACAGGGTCTCGCTAAATTACGCAGACTGCCTCTTGTCTCGAAGTTTCGATCCTCCTGCCTCTGCCTCCCAAACCACTGGGATTACAGGCGTGTCCACCTGCACCGACTTAGAAGTGGATTTATTCTTTACAATCATCATGCTGAGTCAAGAAGCCCCAGTTTCAGCAGCTATTCTTAAAGGCTGAGAAGGGCTGTCTTTAAGCCCCTTTCACCTCCTCTCTGGTCTCTCTATCTCTCTGTCTCTCTGTCTCTGTCTCTCTTTCTCTCTCTCCCTCTGTCTGTCTCTCCTCCCTCCCCTTACAGCAAAAGGCCTGAGTGGCAGGGCCCTCGCAGGAGAAGAGATGCTGGATGTTAAGCGTGTCAATAATTACGTCCTTGGTTCGAGGCCAGAACCCGCTCTCCCTCTTCGGCTGCTTGGCAGCCCTGGGAAGGGACCACAGGCTTCTCAGCCCCACGCCGAGTGCACAGAGCCCCAACCTCCTGTGCTGGAGAAGTGAGCTATTTCGGTGTGCGTATGTGGGAAGGGTGGGAAGACGGAAAGAAAAGTGCGAAAGTGTATGTAAGCAAATATTTCAAAGAAAAGAGGGGGAAGCTGATCGTTAAACAGCTTTATCAAATAATCGATGCCATCCTGCCAGACCCCTAAATGAACAGCAGGCTCCGTGGCTCTTTGTAGCCGAGGCAGACACAATTGCAGCCTTCACACAACCTGGGCATCTGCAGGAAAACGAAGCCAACCCTGGCTCCTTTCTCACCTGCCTGGAAGTGGTCATCTGGGCTGCAGAAGCTGCCTGTGCTCTACACCACTGCAGCTTCTAGGAGGGTCCTTGGCATTTAATGGCCATGGTCTTTGGTGTGATCTGCTCACAGGGTGATGGTGAGAGAAGCAGGAAGGGGAATCATAAAACGGAGGAGTCAATTTTGATCTTTAATACACAAGGAAAACAACCAGGCAAGCTGGCTGCTAAGCGAGGGCCATTTCTTCCCATGAACTCTTTCTTGTCTTCTCTACATATTCTACCGATTCTAAAACTAGCACCCCTCCCCTCCCTTCTCCCTTCACCTTTAAGGAGCAAATTGAAGAGATAAATGATCAGGTTTGGGAGAATATTGAGTGAATAAAACAGAACATGGTGACAGAACTGAGTCAGCTGCTTATCGGGGACAAATGTCTACAAGTGACTCAAACCAAATGAAACTGCACTAAAAAAAAAATCAGTTCCAGTTATGAGTGTATTTGACATTTGGGTTTCTCTTCATATCGGGAGTTTCAGAAAGTATATTGATTTGCTTCTGATTTGGGCTTTTGACGCACCGCGCCAGTTAAAAGAATATGGATTTAGTTCTATTTGAACATAAGCAAACTAACATTTCTCCCCGTGTTTGGTTCTCTGTTGGGCTGTGACCCCGGGCAGGCGGAAGCACTGCCTCAAAAATACACATTTTGACATGGCCAGCTCACTGAAGCCCAGTGGTCTAGTTATTGATTCAAATAATTAAAATATCAGAAGCTCATGGGATGGAGCTATCTGGAGGAACTTACATCGACTCACAGTTGAGAACCACTTCTTCCATGACAAACTGGAAATGCACGAGGTCAAAATCAAGGACCATACAGTAGGTCTGCGTCCCTGTGGTTGTGTTGCTGAATTGGGAGTGGTCTTTATTTCTGGGTTTTTGGCTTCAAGGATCAAGAATGATGTGGGGAACCACAAGGTACAGAAAAGTGAAAGCTTTTATTAAGAACATGGGGGAAACAATGAGTACCAGTGAAAGAAGCAAAATGGAAAGTGGAGGGGCGGAGAACAAGGACCTCGGAGTACCCAGGGGAGGGTCGCCCCAGACAGAGAAAGTTAGCCACAGGTGTGGCTGGCTGGTGGTATATATAGTGTCAGTGGCTTTGCTGGCGGCCCGGGATTGGGTAGCCCTGGGACCTTGCCAGGTGGCACCCTTGATTGGGTCTTTGAAACCTAGCTGCCCCTTGCTGGTTGGTTAGCTCTGTCAGGTCCCTGGCTGGTCCCTGAGCTGTCGCCTGCAGGCAACTCCCTGCCCAGTTCCCCAGGGGCACTGTATCAATTTGTTTCTATTTGTTTTGCACTTGATGACAGTCAAGGGCCAATAGAAAATACAGGCTGTTACTTTAATTGGAAACTTTGCTTAGTGAGTTTTGCTTTCCCTGGTTGGTTTTTTCCCTTCTCTCTCTGCCTGGGCAGGCCTTGCTTCCTATAACGGCTTCTGGATCCCCAGTCCCTTTTCCTCCAGGTTCCCACTTCCGCTGTGCACCTGTTCACTATTGTGTGGTGAAGACAGTCTGGGGTTTGATATTTCCCTCTGCAGTGGGCACCGCGGAACCCTACAGAGATCCCTTTACACTGCAGGAAAGTGCACCTGTCTTCAGCTAACACGACTATTGGCTGCTAGGGTGGCAGCAACCCCTGCCCAGCACTGGCATCGCTTTGGAGTGGGAGCCCCCTCTGCCCTCGCTGCACCCCACCCCCAGGTTACAAATCACCCTAAACCCCCATCCCCACCACCTCCACCACCTAGCCAGTGATTGATTGACAAGGAACTGTAAGGGCCTGCCATTTGCTCCAAGCTGGGGTCGCTCTGGGGTGATTCATACTGCAGAGCTGCTGGGGACTAGTCCAGAGCTGAGACCCACCCTGGCTTAGCTCCTTGCCTGATCCTCCGTGCTTCCTGGAGAGGATATGCAAATGACAACGCCCATTTCAGGCACCGCCTTCTTCCAGGTACTTCTTACCTAAGGGTGCATATCATCTTCTGAAGGAAGCTGTATCCGGTCCAGATGTGCTCTGCTGAACTCTTGTCCAATATCTTAATATTTGGCTCTGGTGACCTGAGCAAATTGACCTTGTTCTCTGGGACTGTTGCCTGTAAACCTGCTATGGGCAGATCTTCCCTTTTGTGAGTATGGGTTTCTAGTTACTAACAAGAACAATACAAAGTCAAACAATACAAAGTCTAACAAAAACAATACAAAGCTAAAAACAGTTCCTTTCCAAGTAACATTAGCCCCTCTCTGTTGCATCCCCAAATGCAAAGAAAAACCAAACAATAGAGAAATACCTCCACCCAGCAATTCTATTATCAGCTCTTGTTGTTGTTGTTGTTAGGTGCCGTCGAGTCATGTCCAACTCATAGCGACCCTCATAGAATTTTCAATGGCTGATTATTTCAGGATTGTCTCAAGAGTGGATTACCACATCCTTCTCCCATTTGTATGTTGCTGGGAATCAAACCCAGGACTTCAGAGACTGCAGAGTGGCGCTCTACCAACTGAGCTAAACCCCAGTCCTTATCAGTCCCTAGACAGGCCTTTCTCCCTACCCCCCTTCAAATTGTTCTTTCTCTCCGTCTTATATATCTTCCACACAGCTGGAGCAATCATTGAATATGGAAGGAAAATTATCAAAACCATACAGCTCTGTTATAACAAAATGAGACTGCTTTCCTGGACACCCAAATGTAGGTTCTTTTGCCTTTTATCTGATGGAGCTTGGGACTGTGATACCTTGTTGGGTAACCCACTCTGTTCTTAGTTTTTACATGGGTGAGAAGGGCCTTGAGACCATAGTGACCATTGTTTCAATTTTCCCAATAGGGCAAAATCCTAGAGCAGATGTTGAGGGTGCATCTTAGTGAAAGACCATTTGGCTGGCATGCATGAGGTCCTGGGTTCCATCCCCAGCACTGGAAAAAAAAATACAGGCTTATGGAATTATACCAGGAAAATACCAGTGGCTTAGACAATTGGGGTCAGAGCAAGAGTCATACACTGATTGCTGGGAGCATGACTCGATGTCCACTGAAACAGAGTACCTCACTTCAGGGAGCAACTAATTGTTGACCATCTGCAATGATAGCAATGTATCTGGGTTGGAACCGGTGGGGGAAGTCTTTTCACTCCCAAGCTCAGCATTACCATGCCTAGGCTTCTGGTACATTCATGCTGGGAGCAGATGCTGTTGATGCCCTGCCTGAGGCTTTCTCCCACGCACAGGAAGTTGCCCAGCTGTAAGCAGGAGGAACCTGGGCATGAAGGAGGGTGGGCCTTTACAGCAACCAGGGCGGGGCGGGGAGAGTCTCATACGTGACCCAGCTCCTTCCTCTGCGGTGAGACCCCTCGGATGCATGCTCCATACTGGTCCTCCTCAGGGACTCTCTGGCGGGATTGAGCCTCTGTTTCCCTTCCAAGCAACCCATTCATTTTTGCCCCCTTTTGGGGTTTTTTTCCCTTCTCTCTCTTACTTTTCCTACTTATTTCTGCTTCCTGGGATCACTTCCCAGAAAAATTACTTACACCTAAGTCCTTATATTGGGCTGGGATTTAGCTCAGTTGGTAGAGCTCTGCGCTGCAGTCTCGGCAGTCCCGAGTTCAATTCCCAGCACCACAAAAATGGGAGAAGGACCTGGCAATCCACTCCCAAGGCAATCCCGAAATAGTCAGCCATTGAAAACCCTATGAGGGTCACTATGAGTCGGATACTGACTCAATGGCACCTAACAACAACAAGTCCTTATATTGGTCCTGCTTTGGGGGCCCCCAAATAAGGTAACATCCATCCATCCATCCATCCTGAGATGACCCCCTGCTAATTTTCAGCTACTGTACTATGGGAGGGAGGGAGGACGACCAGGAGTGTACAAATTGGAATAAGATGTGCTTCCTCCTCCCAAGGATCTCTCAGTTTACAGAAAGCAAGTGACTGCCATACACTGAGCAGTGTTAGAACAGGTAGAAATACACACCGTGTTGTCAGCACACAGAGGAAAAAGTTATTCAGCCTGCAAAGTAGGGAGGGGCTTCCGGGTGGGCAGTGTGCTTCCGGTCTTAACTACTTCATATGATTCCATTTCATCTTTTCTCTTAGCGTATCAATTGACTCATTTTTTTAAAGTTTCAGTTTTTGCCACAGAGTTGACAAATATGCATTTATAACCAGTCCAAGTCTATGTTCAAATAATGCTCTACTGCTTCACAGGTATGGGAGGAGGATGTGGCAATCCATCACTGAAGCAATCCCGAAACAATCAGCCATTGAAAACCCTATCAGGGTCCTGACTGAGTTGGACCTGATTTGATGGCACCTAACAACAACTTCTCAGGTAGCAAAGGTACTTTATAATAGAGTACAATTGCCCTCAGTCTCTGAGAAGAATTGGTTCCATTACCCCTGTGGACACCAAAATCCATGGATGCTCAAGTCCTTTACATGAAATGGTATGTTGTTGTTGTTAGATGCTATTGAGTTGGCATCTGACTCCTAGCAACCCTATGTACAACTGACGAAACAATATTGTCAGTGCTTCTCTGCTACTCACAGAGTTTTCAATGGCTAATTATTTTGGGGGAGTGGGTTGCCGGGTCCTTCTCCTAAGCCTACAACACCTGGGGTTCCCAGGTGGTCTCTCATCCAAGGACTAACCAGGCTTGACCCTGTTTAGCTTTGGAGATCTGATGGGATCAGTCGCCACAGTGGTACAATTGCAGACATAAAAATGGCGTAGTATTTGCATATAACCAAGACACATTCTCGCGTCTACTTTAAATCATCTCTAGACTTATAATACCTAATACAATGTAAATGCTGTGCATATAGTTGTTGTACTGTATTGTTGGGAAATGGTGACAAGAAAGAGAAGTTTGTGCACGTGCAGATAGATGCAAGTTTTCCCCAGAAACTTTTCAACCCTCAGCTGGTAGAATCTGATGACATGGGACCCATGGAAACAGAAAGCCAACGATTTTCTCAAGCCCTAACCCTTGTAACATGGCTGGCATTTGTTTCACTTGGAGTGACCTTTTAAAACATAAATCTAAACCAGAGCAGGTGAGGAGCTGGGGCGAGACAAAAAGAATCTGGGAGTTCGTCACAATCTTGAAGGCAAGAGCTGGTGTGTAGTACATTGTTTGCAAAAATGGCTAAAATAATCCTTCCCTTCTCTGTCCTGTGGCCTTTTGCAGCGTGACTTTCCACTTCTCATCAAGAAAGAGGTGGCCTTTATTTCTCCACTCCAGGAATATGGGACCCATGGGATAGTCGCAAATGTTCTGCAAGCAGGGGCTTGGAAAGTCCTTTGCATTGGGGTTTGGCCTCTTGTCACTGGTACTTAAAATCTAAATGTCAACGCTGGGGAGGGTCAAGCTTAGTTCTGTTACAAAGAAACAAAGTCCCTTTATGTGGGCAGCTTCTGCCTTGTGGCCTGGGAAGCTCATACCTGTTGTTCCTGCAGGACAGTCCCCTCTTCTGGCAACGGGTCCCTCTGGAGCTGTCACTCAGCAGCCAGCGAGTCACCCCATCCATCACGGGCTAATAAGCTACTGTGTTCATTTTCTGGACCCAGCCAGCAGACAGTCCTCTGTTCATTGGCCTTTTAATAGCATTAAGGAAACCCTGGCTCCAGTCATCCCTCTGGTCCTTCCTATTCATGAACAGTCACCAACCCCCCCGCTTTATTAAGAAACAGTCAAGACGCAGCCCACTCCCCCCACCCAGTCCCTGCCGGCTACCCCAACACTGTAACTAGCAAGGAAGCTGGAGCTACAAGATTCATGACTGATGGTCTGGAATGCAGCGAGAACTCAAAACAGCAGCAAGGAGTCTCTGGAATTCAGACCAGGAGAAGTGGCTGCTGGTGAGGCCACTCAGCTCCCAGGCTCAGCCTCCATCACTCTTGCCTGGCCAGGTCACGTGCGCTACTGTTCCTTCCCTCAGCTCCGTTTCTGCTTATTCCCTTCATTCCTGTAAGCCTCTGACACTAGAGACACTTAATCACCACATTGCCACGTATAAAAATTTAAGGAGTCTACTGTTTCGAAATGGGAGAAGTGCATGGCAATCCACTCCCAAGGCAATCCCGAAGCACTCAGCCATTGAAAACCCTATGAGGGTCGCTATGAATCGGATACCGACTCGACGGCACCTAACAACAACAACAACAACAACAACAACTGTCTCGAAGGAATGAATCCCAGATCCCTTTGAAATACTTCCTCCCCCACTTTTGTTCCTTCTTCTTGAACACGCTCTGCAGAGAGCTTTTCAAAGCAGGTAGGTATTGCTGAGTGTGCCCTGAACTGGGACAGTTCTAAAGGCCCAGCTGGGAAGCCCACCTTGCCATTTGAGAAGCTGCTGCACAAAGAATTCGGGACACAGCAATCCTGCCTCCCACGGTCTTGCCCAATGTACTTGGGGAGCAGTGAGCAGCTGGAAGGGGAAAAGAGTGAGGAGCGCTGGGGTCCCATCCCATCCACCCCAGCCATATCTGCCATGGCACCAGAACTTTGTCTCAGTTCTGTCTCATGCAGGTGATAGGGGAGGGTAGGCTTGGAATACCAGGTCTTCATTGTTCAAGGTCAAAAATCTAGGTTCTGAAGAGGTTTTGGTTGTAGTAGCTGATAGCTCCATTAAGCCAACCAGGAGGCAATGTTGGGATGGTGTCAGAAACACAGTCTTGGGTGCAGATAGCCTAGGATTATTAGCTATGTGGTCTTGGCCAAGTTGATTGATGTTGCTGAGGCTCAATGTTCTTATCTGTAAAATGGGAATTGTCATTGAGTTATAGTTGTCAGATGCAATCAAGTCAGTGTTCCACTCATAGCGACCCTACGTACAACAGTTGAAACAGTATTGTCAGTGCTTCTCTGCTATTTGTAGGATTTTCAGTGGCTGATTTTTTGGGGGGAGTGGGTTGCTGGGTCCTTCTCCCAAGCCTACAGAGACTGGTGTTCTCAGGGAGTATCCCATTGAAGCACTAACCAGGCCCGTGCCTGCTTAGCTTCCAAGATCTGACAAGATCGGATGCCATAGTGGTACGGCTGCAGGCATTGGGCTGTAAAGGAATATTAAAAGCAAAGCAGATGTCCCATGAACACTCAACCAACGAAGGTGAAGCAGTTGATACTGTTTTTATATTTATTATAAACTTACTATTAGTCTTGATAGGGCCACAGAATCTGAATGGGGCAAGTGTCTAGGGCTGAGCCCATGAACAGCAGTCCAGAGGCAGGATGCAGGGTGAGGAGAGCCAGCTCAGGACTAGACAGGGCAGGATCTTGGGCCATGCTGTCCCAGGTTCTCCATCTGGCCTGGACTGATTGCACCCTAATAAAGAAAAAAAAAAAACCATAAACCAAATCAAACACCATTCCCAGAGTTGCTGGGGCAGGAGGAGATGCAGGCTCCGCTCACCAACAAGAGCAGTCTTGGTTATTATCTTCAGTATGTGGGCTGAATCTTTACTGCATTTTAATCTACTCTAGTCACTCTTTGTGGGCCAGGATTTGATTCAGAACCCAGGTCAACTGTTTCAAGTTTGCAATTTGTTGACACAGTACTTGGTTTTAAAAACACTCCTATGTTCTTCCAGCACCATGGAAAGACCATTTGGCCTGAAAGTCCAGGGATCTGAGTTCAAATTCTGATGTAGCCACTATCTGTGTGATTACAGGGAAGGTATCCAAAGGTGCTATAGTTTGGGTTCCCTGCAAAGCAGACTCTGGAATAAGGACCTGGTACAGCGCGTTTATTTGAGGAGAGAGGAAACCTAGACAGGGAAGAAGAAAAGACAATGATGAGTGTGATAATTACAGGCAACTGG
>VMDO01005078.1:0-97076 GCA_007922755.1 Pedetes capensis
GAATTCCATGTGGATAACCACTGAACAGAACTGAGAGATTAAATGATAGAAGTTATCTGGCACTTCTTGTATTTCTTATTACTATTCATGACTTTATTTAAAACACATGATATTTTGCCTATTAAATAGGTTTGTGATCTTTTGTTTATCATTCAGTGGCATTTCGTTAGATATAAATGATGACTGGGAAAACATGAGGCAGGGGTGTTTCTTTACATTCTAGGGAAAAAGTGCAGGTTGTAAATACCTGTTCTGTATTAATAGGAATGTGTAAACCACAAAGTTCCTTCCTGCTTAACTATCAATAAGCTGACTAGGAATATGTTTTTAGTAACTTCAGAGTACAGTAAGTTTAAATATTTTTGTATTTTAAAGCATCATAAAATTTTCTACTCTAGTTGCATTAGAGGTGCTGGCGTGAAGTTCAGTTTTAATGCTTATGATTTCAAATAATTCCTCTGGGTAAAGATTTTTGTTTTCATTTTATTCATACCTCAGCCCTACAGGAGAGAAATTGCTACAAGAAATGGATATTGTCGGAAACACTAGTGGTCAAATGTAAATACCCCAAGTTATTTTCATCTTTTTTCCCTAAACACTCTTTGTGGGATTCACATTGAGTCATGTGATTTTGTCTCAATATTCATATAAATTTTTAAAGCTGAGCAAGAAGAGACAGGGAAAAAAGGTATATATGAAACAGGAAGTTCACACAAAACAATCTCCTTTTAAGTGTATATAGAACTATTTTCACTACTATTCATTTTAAACTTTTCTTTTAAAAACTAATTATATTGGAATATTCAGACCATGTAATTTCAAACGGAATTATGCTTGCTGTAAATTTTATTTATCTTGAAACACTCATGTATACCTTAATTTTATAACTTGTCTGAAAATCTGTAACATTATATCCTTTCAAATGTATTTGAGTATCTCATTGACTTCTATTTGAACGTTTTCCAGGATCTATGTCCTTATTCAAATATAAACAGATGCCTTGAACTGCCTGTATCTGGGATTCTTTCAGATTAAATTTAGTGTTGTTATGAGACAGTTAAGTACTGAAATCAAAACATCCTTTTGGCACTCATAGAACTACAGGTCACTTATAGATTGACTCAATGAAAGTGAACATTTAAAATATTAGGAGGATTTTTCCTATTTTACTACATATGTAGCTTTCATATCTTAGTTGTGAGGTAAGATAAAATTGAGATCCCATCATGAGCCCAACGTTAGCATGTAGGGGATGCTATTTGGACAGAGAATAAGATTCCCATTCTAAACTAAAAAAAAAAATTGCCAACTTTGAAGACACTTAAGAAATACAGTCAAATGTGGTAATGTCATCATTGTTCCACAAAGAAATAACCATACTTTGGAGTTATAACTTATTCATGTAAAATGCTGTAATCCCAGTGACTCAGAACGTGGAGGCAGAAAGATCAAAAGTTTGAAGGTAGAGGCAGCCTTGTAACTTAGGGAGACCCTGTTAGAAGATTAAAAAAAAATTAAAAGGTTTGGGGGTTCAGCTCAGTGGTAGAGCTCTTGCAAAGTTTGCACAAGGCCCTGAGTTCAATACCCCAGTACTGCTAAAAAAAAAAAAAAAAAAAAAAGGAAATAAATAATAAATGCAAAGGAATAGCAAAGGAATACTCAATACTACAACATTGGCTATCTTGTTAAAACATTAATTTACTTTATTCCAGAGATTGCAAAATTCCTACAAAATGATGAACTTTGACAAAATATATATAGAAATTTATTGAAATTAATTTGATTAGATGTCACATGACATGCTCAAATTATTATTTTTCTAAGCTGCTTCTCAGTTTCCTATGGCACATTAACCAGGCCAAAAGTTAAATAAAAATGGAGTTGCTAGCTAGATTTAGTTTTCCTTAAAAATAAGATGAATTTCTCATATGTTTTGATGTTTTGTGAGATTTAAGATAAAGATAAATTAGTTGGGGTTTTCTATTATCAAGGCTATACATTGTTTGTTTATTTATTTATTTTCTATTTGCTATCATGGGCAATAGAGAAATACAGCAAGGAAAAATAAGCCAGATATATTCTAAAAACTTTGGATGATTTTTAAAATTATCTTTAAAATGATATTTTAGAGATAATTGACTAATAGTTTATTGAGAATTTTCTTTGAATAAAGTCCAATTTTATGTTTAAGGATCATTTATCAATGAGATCAAGGGCCTTCAGTGATGTACCCTATTAGTCCTTCATACTTGCTGATAATTGCCATGGTAGCACTTGTATTTTTGCTAAATAGTATATTTTATAAAGTTCAAAAGTTTGTTAATAACCAATAGGCTAAGAAAATCCTTCCTGTTGTTCAAATCATTGTAATAGCCAGGTGGCCAGTTATCATCTACAAAACATACTTAATCACCTTCTACTTCAACTTCTCCAGTGTGCTCTGGGTATAGTCTACTGAAGGTGAGATAGCGTCTCTTGAGGACCTATCCTAGTTTTCCAATTAAGTTGGTCATCATACATACAAGCAATTGGTCCCTTTGTGCTTTAACCCACTTTAATCTTGAGGAATTAATAATAGTATAATGGATGAGGTACTGTTTTGACAAATTCAGGGTTCCAGTGAGTCTTAACACAGGTTTTCTGAAAGTTGAAGATTTAAATAATAATATTGTGTGATAAAATGAGATAAAAACTTTGCATGTGTGTATGTGCATGTATACATTTTTGGTAGATTTTGCTCTACAACAAACATGCAAGAGGTTGATCTAGAACATAGAAGTACAACACATACTACTTAATTTAAAATATCTACCTAGTAAGCCTTAATGCAATATATAATTGCCAGTGGCAAATGTGTCTTATTATTACTGTCATTATTTAAAATATTTAGGTTAGTATGCTTGAGCACATACCAGTTATTTTGGCATGAAAATGCCCTTCAGAAGTTTCTATTGATTGGCAAGGAAAGGGACAATTGGGAATGAAAACTTGCCAGGAGTGAGAAAACAAAATAGATGCGTACATAAAGAAGAGTTTACAGTACTACATAAGGACTGAGAAAATATGAGTTCTAACAAAGGATTTGAAAATTATGACTATAAATTAAATACCTATAAAAAAAGATAGGCTTACTTCATACACATCTGGTAATCAGCCAGGCATTTCTATGGAACATAGCCTGTATATCTCATTGGTTTAAATTCCTTGTGTATCAACATTTTTCTGTATAGATATGATGAAATATGAGAAGAACAGGTCAACTCTTATCTTTCTTCCTTTAAAACCAAGTAATTAATATTACTTTAATGTGGTTTTGGTATTGAATTATGTAAATCTCTAAAGCAAAGTGGTCGCTTAGTGAGCTCATTTGCATGTCAATACAGAGAATATTATTCTAACTCATGACTGGTTCATAGCACTGCTAGCAATTCTAAAGCACAATGCAAAAGCTTTAGAATACGGTTTCATTGAGTTTTATTTAAATCTATTCATTATAATTGACAGTTAAGAGAGACTTACATTGGTGATCTATTTCTCTTACAAAGAAGCAGTAAGGTAGCAATTAAAACATACAGTAGCAATTAAAACACACACGCTTAAACTATGTTCCCCAAAGACGATGATGAAATGGAAATAATTCACCTTTCATAGTTGGACCACTTCCACAAAACACATTAGATGCTGTTTTAATGACCACAAAGACCTTTTTTTAAGTTTCTGAAACCCAAAGTAACAGAGATTATGAATATGAAAAGGCAAGTGCCCACATGTCCTCCGAGACTATGTGCTTCCTTTTCTCAAATCCCCAGGAATTGGCAAGATATTGATGTCAGTCAGACTCTGAGCTAGTTCATTGAGGGCCCTTCATATGTCTAAAGAAAAGAGCCAATTAATTGGTACCAGTAAAATCATTTTGCTTCATAATGGAGTACTTATTGATAGTTGAAAATTTGATCTTTGAACTTGGATTTGCTTGTTCCTCTCTGGAGAAAAGAAGAAAGAAATAGAAGTCACTCAAAATATTACTACTATACATAATATGTTTTATTCATATTAGGCCATTTGATTCACATTAAGTCATTAAACACTTACATAACTGTGTACAGGTTGGTATTTTCTTCATTTTAGATATAAGGAAACAGAAACGCATCAAACATGTCCACCTCTCCATCCTGTGTTCACACAACAAGGATTAGGTGGACGAGGGAATCGAACCAGGCTCACCAGCACATTTTGTACCTCAAGTATTCAACTGAGCATGTCTTATTCAAAACTAGGAGTTTTTCCTATGGTACTCTTTACTACATGTGAATACCTCATGTTATTTCTCCAAGACTTTTTTAATTATTAAGTTATATTGAAATCATTTTCTTGCATATGCTATTTATTACACATACTTTTGCGTACATGGCAACAAAGGTCTAAATGGGTTTTTCCTCTGTATTTAATGTTATCAGGATGCTATGCAGTTTGATCTCATAGATTAGTCAGAATATTAGCAGCAGCCAGTGTTTCCTTTTGTATCTGAAACAGAATAAGAAACAAAAGACCACAGCAATTGTTTTCCTAAACTCTCATGCTTATTTATTTTTCCTAACCTGATAGAAAAAACTTTTAATCCAAATACATGGTGAAAGATCAGCCCACTTCAAGCAATCAGCACTTATGTTACCAAGTGCTACTCCCACTTAAACCTTCATACGAGTTAGGTGCCAAAATTTTGAGTAGTCTGTGAGATTGAATAGAATAACCAAAATAAAATCATTAGCCTTGAATCATAATCCTGAAGGAAGTAGTCTTAGGTAGACACCTGACTGTGAGGAAACACAAAGTACTTTATTCTGTTGTCTCTAGTTCTATTTGAGGTCAAGAGAATTTTTGGCCACTAACTTCTGCTCTTTGTTTTCAAAGAGCTTTTAGACTGAGAAGCGAATGAAGGAGCCACTTGTTGATGGCAATTATTGCACAGTTCCCGGATGAGCTAGAGTTGCATCAAATTCCCAAGTGAATCTCCATTATACAAGTTTATGATTATCTTACTAAATGGCTCCCAAAGGAGATATGAAAGTTTGGTTTTGTGGGGATAGTTTAAAGTGGAAAGATGATAGAGCTTTTTATTTAATATTTTACCTATTGGTTAGCAACCTGACAGCACCTAACAACAACATCATCATCAACAACAACAACAACCACCTTTGTTCACAATACCAAGTGTTTCATTTGTAAAATGGTGCCTGGAAGAAAAATTGATAATCTTGAAATTTTTGCACCATTGTATCTACTGCTAACCTGACTCTTCCTTCCCTTCTTTATAGATCCTCAAAGGGAGCCCTTTCACTCCAACAGCCACAGTTACCACTTTTTCATAGATATTACCTGGATCTATAGCTCTGACTCAAGCTTGAATTCTGTTACTGCATTTACCATGATCTGGGTGTTTTACATCTGATTTCATGTTGACCACACAAATTCCATGAATTTGTTATCTCACCACTAGCACAATCCCCCAACCTCATTTTTCAGCCTGTCAGCTAATTATGTATTCTTTTTCCATGCATATTGGTCTGGTATTTCATACATATCTTCAACTTACATCCTTTTTTCTACATGGTCACATGGTGGGTCTTTACATCTGGGCATCTCTCAGTTTATAGTGTGACTTTTAGTTTCTCTCCTGTGTTCTTTCATCTTTTTCACTTTTGCCTTGACCCAGACTGTCCACTATCAGCCCAAATTATTTTGACATCTATACAGGCTTCTCCTACTCTTGTTTCTTTTTTTCTGTAATAATCATTAACAGTAACAATAGCAGCTAAAGTTTTTGATAACTTGTAGTATAATATGCATGGTGTTAATTATCTGTAAACATGATTTCATTTTATGTCTATAATACCCTATGGTGTGCATACCAAGAGACCAATGCTTAAAGAGTCTTACCGCTTACAGAGATGGGACTCAGACCAAATTTTATCTGAAAACAGCTGCATGATCAGATCATAATCATCACTCTCTGCTGATATAAATTTCAAACCTCTTCTAGATCTCACTTGGTTAAAGTAAGTTTTCAAATACCAGTGTGTTCCAAATCATCAGTCTATCTCTAATTTTTATTATATCAAGTTGAAATTCTCTGCCTGTTTTTAATTTCATTCAAATTTGTTTTAAACCTTGCAGGTAGTCTGATTTTTTATTATATCATATGTTCAACTGTGTGAACATAGAAAAATATCAAAATATAAACAAAATATCCTGTGTGAACTGTTGTATTTCTTAGGAGAGGAGTCTACATTGGGATTCTATGTATCTAGTAAAATTTCCTAACAGTTATAAGAGCAGATTGTGCTCATATGTGCTTCGCAGAACCTGTATAGTTATTTTAGCTGGACATGGTGGTGCATGCCTGCAATCTCAGCACTCTGGAGGCTGAGGCAGGAGAATTGCCATGAATTTGAGGCAATAGAGTGGGGTGTAGAGTGAGAATGTGTTGAAAAACAAAAAGGCAAAGCAAAATCTCTGTACTTTTTGTTGCAATAAATGCCACGTCATTGTCCCCAAATGTACATTTTTGAACAAACATATATTTGCCTTTGTATTATTACATAAAACTTATCACAAACAGTAGCCAAAACAGTTATTATCCTTAGGGGACAGGTCAGCTGGGTTCCCAGCTCACAATCTCACAATCAAAGGGCCAACAGGCTCTGGGTTCTCATTTGAGGATCAGGGTTTTTCTCCAAGATCACCTGATGCTTGGCAACATTGATTTCTCTGCTGTTCAGAACTCATGAAGGTTTGTTCTGGAAGGGCAGCAGGTCTCCCTGACTGTAATTTCTGACCTCTGGATTTACTTTTACGGGGCTCACTGTATCAGGTCAGGCCCAGCCAGCATGATCTCCCCGCTGATACACGCAAAGTCAACCCATTTCAGGCTTTACATTTTGAAAATCCCTTTCCCTTTGCCATATAAATCCATACATCCACAAGAGTGATATCAGGTCACCTTTGTTGTGTTTTGTTGTTTGAAAGCAAGTTACAGGTCCTACCTACTTGCGAAGTGAGTGACTAGATAAGAATGCTAGTCAAGGGATTATTTGAATTGGAATTCGGCCTCCCATATCTGGGTAGAGTTCTCCCTTAATCTTATAGTCATTCTTCATTACTCTAATACCCTGAGCTCTTCTTTGTCAACCCAGAGTCTATCTTCTGAACTGTGTAGTAGAGCCTGGAGTTGTTTTTCTATTGTTAAATATGTTTTCTTAATTAACCCCTTCATAGAAAGGAGCCCAGGAATTCTTTCCACGTGTAAAAAAGCTCTGCAGAATATAATTATGGCATATGCATTACTATTTAATCATCACTGGAATTTATTATTTTAATTTTTATTGTGTTTTTTTACATGTAAGATTATAATACACTTGTTCAGTGTACTATATATGAAAAACTGTCATGAAATTATGCTGATGGATTTGGTTAGTGTTTTTAGACTTTAGATTTTAGTACTCTGTTGTTTTCCCAATCATATCTTTGATCTCCAACTGAAAATCACACAAAGTGTTTTTATTATTACCATAATTCATAGCATATGAAATCTCTTCATGTAAATCAGGGATTTATATTTAGTATAATTCTTTAAGGATAATATAAAGATTATATAGAAGGTGAAATGATATGTTTGTTATTCAGGAAAAGTGCAAGAAATCTATATTTATTTTGATAGAAAAATATTTACATGAAAAAAGGATGTTGGCTTTGAAAGAATACCATGTGTGAAAATATTTTTTCTTATTTAGTCAATAATTGGACTACTAACTTTAGCTCAGTGGGTAGAGTGCTGCGCTGCAGTCTCTGAGGCCTGAGTTCAATTCCCAGCACCGCAAAAATGGGCAAAGGGCCTGGCAATCCACTCCCAAGGCAATCCCAAAGCACTCAGCCATTGAAAACCCTATGAGGGGTTGCTATGAGTCAGATACCAACTGGATGGCACCTAACATCAACAACAACAACTTTTGAATATTATGCATAGAATTCAATTTTTATACTTTATATATAATGCATTTTATCTTGATAAAAGTTAAAAGAAATTGACTAGTTCATGAATTTAATTTTTAATTTTCATAAAAAATAATTTTCATAAGATAATAAAGATCATATTTATTGTAAGATATATGAATTGAATAGATGTATTAATTATCTAGTTTGTGCCAGGTGCTCTTTTAAGTGCTGAGACTGGGTGTGAATGAGAAAGGCAGAGAACATTTAGAATAGCTTAGAATAACATGAGAAAGGCAGAGAACCTTTAGAATGCTTTCTCTTAGAATATGTTTGCTCTCTCTATTGTAAGACACACAATATTGTTGTTGTTAGGTGATATCAAGTCAGGTCTGACTCATAATGGCCTTCCTAAGGTTTTCAATGGCTGATTGTTTTCAAGATTGCTTCAGGAATGGATTGCCAGATCTCTCTCCCATTTTTGTGGTGCTGGTGCTGAGGATTGAGCCAGAGTCCTCAGGGAGTGCAGAGCATCAATCTAGCAACTCAGCCTGAATAATTATTAAGATGAAATGTAAAACAATAAAGGATTTCTAAGGGATAAGAGTATGACCAAAACAAGGGTTATCTTAAATACAAGTTTGTGCCATTCTAAGTTGTTTCTCATTAAGTAGGTTCTATTTAAAGTTAGCATTATTTATGTTATTCTTTTTGTTTTCTTTTTAGTGCTGGGGATGGAGCCCAGGGCCTCATGCCTGCTTATTCCATGCTCTCCAATGAGTGATTATCTCTAGCACTTATGTTATTATAAAGTATATTAACCTAACAGTATTAATTCTTTTATTCATAGTTGTATGATTGAGAAAATGATATTATTACATTCTAGGAACTTCTAAAAAGAGGTTATCATTCAATGAGAAATCGGTGAGTTTAGTTTTGATGAATGTTGAGTACTGAACGTTTACTTATGGAAAAGAACTTCATGGTTACAGTATCTCACTTCAATGTCACTTTAAACTCTTTTAGAATGAACTTTAATTTTTTGAACGCTATGCATTCTCAAATTTCAAGTTTTTGGCAAAACTCAGAAAGTTCACATCATGAGAAAATGATTCTTTTCATTTTTGATGATCTCAATGAAAACTAGTGTGATAATCAATATTGATCGAAAACTTGATTAGAATGAGAATTCCTACCTAGGAAACAAGGAAACTCACCTCTGGGTGTATCTGTGAGGGCATTTGCAGAGAGGAATAACTAAGGAGGAAAGATTCACCCTGAATATGAATAGCATCAATCCACAAGCTAGAGCCTATATTTGGAAAAAAAAAATAAAGAAAAAAAGTGAAAAGGAGAAAACAAGCATAGTGTATGTATTCCCTCTCTCCGCTCTCTGCTACATGGCCGCCATGATGTGAGGTGCACTGGTTTGCCATGCACTATCAACATGATGAGCAGAAGCCATGGAAACTGTAAGCCATAATAAATCCCTTCTCCCTTAAGTTGTCTCTCTCAGATATTTGTCACAGCAACTAAAAGTCTGACTAACATAGAACATTGGTACCAGAAATGTGGGAGTCATTGGTATGACTACACGTGACCATGTGATTCTTAAGCCTCTGGAAATGGTTTGCAGAAAGAATATGGAAAAGTTTGTAGAAGTAGGATAGACAAAACCTAGGCTGCTTAAAGCAGAGATTAATGGATGATTATTGTAGAAACTCAGAAGACCAGAATGCAGATGGAAATGTGGACAGTAAAGATTGTGCTCAGGAGGTTTAAGATGGGAACAAAGACTCTATTGGGAATTAGACTGGAGGTCACACATGTTCTATTCTGGCAAATAACATGACTACATTTTGTTCATGTCCCAAGACTTTGTGTGAGGTTGAATTTAAAGGTGATAGACTAATTATTATGGCAGAGAAGATTTCAAGAAATCCCTCATTTAGGCTATGGTGTGGGTTATGTTGGCTACTTTTAGCTATGTTTCTGATGAGAACTCAGAGCCAAACATAAAACAAAAGGATATGAAAAACTGGCAGTTTGGTCAGAGAAGCTTATATAATGCTGGGGCTAAGGCAGGCATAGTCTGAAGAGATAAATTCCACTAAGAAGAAATCATGTACTTTGCATGGGGATAGTAGGAAAGATGTCTTGAGGGGATCTCAGGGATTGCCCAGACGCCATTCAATACAGGCTCAAGTCTGTGAAAGAGGAAACTCATTTGGAAAACTGTCCCTTTAAAAGAGAGTGCATTTGGAGTGCCCTGCTCACACAGGACTGCTTAAGAAGTTGCCTCCTCTGGATTCATTTTACCATGCATAGCTGCCCAGGTACCCAGAGGCTACTACAGCCATGCATCAAGGGGGTCTGACCACTTCCCTGTTGTTGTTGTTGTTTTTGTTAGATGCTGTCAAGCCAGGTCCAGCTCATAGCGACCCTCATAATGTTTTCACTCATCCATGTGAAGCGGGTTTTGTAGACATGAGGAATGCAAGACTTACAGGGTCATGGAGGCTCCCATTGAGATTTCAAAGGAAAGCCCGGGAAGCCAGACAATGTCTGGCAGGGTCAGAATCCCAGCAGACAGATCTTGAGAGGGTAATGCATGAAGCTGGAGGAGGGTGAAGCCTAAGTTGCAATGGAGACCCCACAATATGAGGGATGCTAGGAATGTGGAACAAAGGAAAGTTTCAGGGGACCAGTGGAGATAGCCCAAGAGAAAGGCTATGTGGGCTGTGAACTACAAAGTCAGTAGATCATAGAGCAGGCCTTCCCAAGCCCATCAGAGCTCACATCAGGACACCACGTGCCCTGGATTCCAGCCATGGCACTACAGGATTTGGTGTTTGCTCTGATGAGTTTTGGTTTTGCTTTAGTCTGATCCTTTCTTGCTATTTCTCCTTTCTGGCATGGGAATGTTTATTCTGTGCTTTTGTGGCTTAAAAGTGCATAACTTTCTTTTTGATTTTACAGGGGCTCAAAGCTAAGGGTTTGTCTATTTCTCAGAAGAGACTCTGGACTTGGACTTTTGAAAAATATTGAACTGTTAAGACTGTGGGGACTCTTGCAGATGGACTGAATGCATTTTGCATTATCAAAACATCATGAGACTTTGGGGGTGAGGGGCAGAATATTATGGTTTGGATATGGAACGTCTCTGACAGGCTTATATGCTGAACGTTTGGTTCCCAGATAGGGGCACTATTTTGGAAGGTAGTGGAAACTTTAGGAGGTGAGGTCAAGCTATAAGAAGTAGGTCACTGAAGACATGTCTTGAAGGGCTGCATCTTTTCCTAGATATTGCTCTGCTTCTTTTCTATTGTGAGATGAGTAACCTCTGCTACATGCTCCCACCCCCATGATGTGGCACCTCACCATGAGCCCAGAACCAACAAACTCCAGGACTATTAACTGAAATCTCTGAAACCATGGGACAAAATAATCCTTCTTCTCTAAAGTTACTTTGGTCAGGTATTTTCTTCAGTGACATAAAGCTAAATAACACAATTAGTTTACCTTTTGTTTTGTGCTACAATATACTTAAAATTAAGTCTACTTTCATTTCATTTTTAAACACACTATGTGTAGCCACACACTGTGGCTGGCACACACCTGTAATCCCAGTGACTCAGGAGGCTGAGGCAGGAGGATCATGAATTCAGCCTGTACAACTGATTGAGTCTCTGTACTGGAGAAAAAAATATACCACAACACTATACAGAGCATTTTGCAACAAATTTAGGGCTTAAAGCTAATTTGTCAGAATAAGTTTGTATTCTTTGCACATTGTATAGTTCACTTGTTCAGAACTTTACATTCTTTATACAACATTTAAATGCTTTCAAACCTATGTTCCTTCAAGTCAGTGATTGTGTGAGCTGGCATTTATATCAAGTGATTTATTATCCCACATACTATGGCATTACCAAGGAGAGAGAAATGCTTAAAATGCTTTTTGGGTTTGTACACATGCTTGAGAAATCACAGTGTTTAATAGTTATTATGGAACTGTGTCCAAAAAGCATTATAGCATGAGGCCATATAAGGAAAATGCAAAGGAAAATAATGGTAGTAAACTGCATATACAACTTAACAAAAATGAAACAATTAAATGCACAATATTTCTATAATTGAGTAGAATATAAAAATGCATTTACAAGACAGTAAGACTTGAAAGAACTTACACAAATTATGCCTGAGTTATTGTCTTTGGTGAAATTTTTCATAACGCTATCGATGCCCAGCACTGCAATTATGGGAGAAGGACATGGCAATCCACTCCCAAAGCAATCCTGAAACAATCTCCCATTGACAACCCTATGAGGATCGCTATGAGTTAGAACCGACTCAACAGTACCTAACAACAACAACAATAATTAGTTGAGTTAAAGATATTTAAAAAACAAAGAAACAATTTTTGGAAAATACTTGTTTTCATGTCTGTATCTTTACAAGTCAAGAAAAGCACAATTTCAAATGAATACCCTCAGTAACTAATTATTTCCTATTGGAAAATACCCTATTTCTTTGTTTCCTGAGGCCTGAAGAAGGCAAAAAATTTTTATTGAGTTTATTTTCTTGTCTGTGCACAACAGTATGATTTAATTGATAGTACCTGGAGGAGGACCGTGTGCCCAGCTTTGAAAACTGCTCTTGATGCTAGAACTCTGCTGGACAGCTCTTTAACTGTATACTTTTTACTGAAAATCTCAGCTAAGTTAACAACTGCCTAAAAATCAGTAGAGGGAGCTCAAGAAAGCCTTAAGGATATTTTGATACTGGCTTTCTAATGTCACTCTGTTTTCCCTCAAAAATAGTCTTAGGATATAAAAAAAAGAGATATTTTTAAATGCAAAATAACCTTTGGGAAGTTGTGAAATTCACAGCCATTTGAATAATTGCAAAAGCTAAACCATTTCTCTCTAAATGTCTGCATTCCTATATGTGATCAACTGTAAGTGGGTTTGATTTGTAAATTTTTCAAGCACTATAAAAAAAACCCACTGTGGAATACCCAGGCTTACACTGTCCCAGTTTTTAGATCTTAGCACTAGGTTCTTGATCCAGAAAATATACCACGAGAAGAAGATGCTTAATATTCAAGAGACGTCCAGAAAACACAAGACAGTTAAAATCCATGATGATGATAAGACAATGGCAGGACAAATCCCAGAACTTTGCTGGAAAGTTTAAGTGCACTGAACTTTAACATTCATTTTTGTTTTAAAACCAGCACCTTCTAAATGTTTAAAACTGGCACAAAGCTAAACACATCGATCCTCAAAAACTTAAACAGATCTGATGTTTTCAGTTAGCAACTTCATAGGAAAAGCTATGCCTCAACTTTACATATTTACACATTTGAAAGTAGCAATTAGCGCAGGTTATGTTTAAGTTTATTTTTTGTCCATAATTTTTAATGTACAATTTAGTGAGTTTTATTAGGACATTTCCATACATGCACTTCTTTATACATGCTCACATTTACTTCCCCCTAACCCTCTAAGGTCACTGTCTCTTCTCCCTATCCCTTCCCATCAATGGTGTCCCTTCTTTTTTTGAGTATATCTATCTATATATGTTGGGAGAAGGACCTGGCAATCCACTCCCAAGGCAATCCCAAAACAGTCAGCCATTGAAAACCCTATGAGGGTCGCTATGAGTCGGATACTGACTCGATGGCACCTAACAACAACAACAATCTATATATGTGGGCTGGGATTTAGCTCAGTTGGTAGAACGCTGTGCTGCAGTCTCTGAGGTCTCGAGTTCAATTCCCAGCACCGCAAAAATGGGAGAAGGACCTGGCAATCCACTCCCAAGGCAATCCTGAAACAGTCAGCCATTGAAACCCTATGAGGGTTGCCATAAGTCGAATAGCGACTCAACTGCACCTAAGAAGAGAAGATCTATATATGTGCATCCCCTGATTTTGCTGTACAGGCAACATATGATAGCTCCTTTCTTTACTCCTCTTCCTCTTTCTTCTTGTCCCTTCCCCTTTAACTTTAGTCCATTTTCTTTCCCTACTTAGGTTCTATCTGCTTTCATGATCTATATGTTTTAATAATGAATATTTATTAAAGTCTAATATCCACATGTGAGAGAAAACATGTGGTTTATCTTTCTGTGTCTGGCTTATTTCGCTTAAAATGGTAACCTCTAGTTCCATCCATTTTCTAGAAAATGCCATAATTTTGTCCTTCTTTATGGCTAAACAAAACTTCATGGTATATATACCACAATTTTCTTATCCATTCATCTGTTGATAGACACCTAGGTTGACTCCATTCTGGGCTATTGTGACCAATGCCACAATAAACATGAATATACAGGTATCTCTATGGTATATTGACATATTCCTTTGGATTTTTCATTAGGACTTTGCTTCATGATTTTTAAAAGTCCTGCTCAAAATACAACACTTGCTAATTTAAAACATTTTTATTTACTTGTATTTATCAGAAAGCACTAAATATGCTCTAAGGATTCAGTTAATAGGCTGAGATTTAGCTCAGTTGGTAGAGTGCTGCTCTGTGCTCTCTGAGGCCCTGGGTTCAATCCCCAGCACTGCAAAAATAGGAAAAGGACTTGGCAATCCACTCCCAAAGCAATCCTGAATCAATCTGCCATTGAAAACTCTGTGAGTAGCAGAGAAGCACTGACATGGTACATAACACAATGCTGGGAGGTGTTTTGTTCTGGTGTACATAGGGTCAGTATGAGTTGAACTCAACTGGACAGCACCTAACAACAATAAGGATTCAGTTGAAAACCTACAGTGCTATGTACATAGCATCATTTTTGAAAAAAAAGGAAAAAAATTTTATAATAACTTCTCTTTTTCCTTTTTGAGACAAGGTCTGGCAAAGTGTCCCAGGCTGACCTTGAACCTATGGTCACCCTACTTCAACCTCAAAGTGAATGCTAGATTATGGCATGTAATACCATGACACCAGACTCGAATCTTATTTCTCATAACTTCTTAACATAGTTTCATTACGGCAGTATTATTCACTCCTGCTTTAGTATTCAAATTCTAATTACATATAATAGACTTGTACAAATTAATTGACGTTATCTATATGACATTTAAATTTAATAGCTGCACATGTGGGTTATAAAGACTACAGATTTTAGTAAAACTTTTATATGCTTGCTATTATTTGGCATGAAATTTTTATTTTAATACCTCCTGATCTACAAACTTTTGAAATGTATATTTGAAATTCATTTATACTTCTGTTGTTACTATAACATTGCTAGGATTTTTAATTTTTTTTTTAATTTTGAGACAGGGTCTCCTAAATTATGCAGACTGCCTCTGGTCTCGAACTTGCGATCCTCCTGCCTCAGCCCCTGAGTTGCTGAAATTATCGGCATGCACCACCATGCCTAGTTACTGTAACATTTCCCTAGAAGTTGATTTACTTGGTAAAAATCATATGGACACTTTTAAGTGATAAGAAATGGCAATTTGTTGCATCATTTTTTATAATGATTACATCAGTACATTCAAACTAGTAAAGGTTGAGACTCTACTTGACCATCGTATTATGCTGTGATTTTACTAATTTAACAGTGAAAATGCACAACCTGGATGTTAATTTACATTTGCTTATTAGTGAATGTGATGTTCCAATATTTTTCTTAGAAGTGGTTCTTTTATTGTTAACATTTCTTTGTATGTCTTTTGACCATTAATCCAACAGAAACTTAACTATATTGTACAGAATCCACAGAAATGGACTCTGAAATAATTATACTGTTTATTGTGCCTTACACACATTTTCAGGCACCATACATTGTTTCACTAAAATTTTAGAAAAGCTTCTAAGATAGAACCAAAGCTAAGACTCGGGTTTCTGGGAGATCAGAGCCCCCTTGTCAAAGACAGAAAGCACACCTGGACCCCATTGCCTCCATGGGCTCCAGTGCTGATTTGTATTTCTACATTACGAACTCTGGGAACTTCTCCATCCTATTTTCCATGAAGGCTGACATTTTCTCAATATCTAAAGTCATCATTAAAAATTCATTGTTAGCCTAACACAATGGTGCCATGCCTATAACCCAGCGATTTGGAAAGTTGAAGCAGGAAGACAGAAGAAGGTTCAAGCTCAGAGGCAGTGGGTGCAACTTAATGTCTCAAAATTAAAAACATGAAAAATGGCTGGAGGTGCCTCTCAGGGAAGCACCTGCCTAGCATGCACAAGGCCCTGACAACATCTCTAGTACTGAAGAAAACCCACATTGTTAGATTCGTTCTGTTTTCTTAGAAAGTATATATGAACTTCTTCAAAGTAACTGGTCTCTTAAGTGTTTGATTCTAAACAAAATGTATAGGATTCTGATGTAATCCTGATTATCCAATATTCTTTAATTGGGAAATTCTAAATTGTTAGCAAAATCCAAAAGCACAATGGTTTTGAATTTCCCTGAATTTAGAGGGAGTATAAACTAATTCTATTAATGCAATGAAATAAGCTGAGTGCAGTGCCACACACCTGTAATTACATCAATTCTGGAGGTGTAGGAAGGAGGATCCTAAGTTTGAGGCCAAAGGTTGCCTGAGTAACTTAGCCTCAAGATAAAATTTTTAAAATGGACTGAGGAGCAGCCCAGTGGTAGAGCCACTTGCAAAGTATGTCCTAGGCCCTGGGTTCAACCCCCAAGTACAGAAAAAAATGTAATATATTTGCTGGTCATTCAAGCCTTTCAAAAAATTACTGTCCCCTCATTCTTCTTTAATTGACTAGAGTAATTGTATATATCTATTGGATAGACATGATAATTTGCTACATTTATACAATGTGCAATGATCAAATTCAGGTAGTTAACATTCCCATCTTTTTAAATGATTATCTTCTCTGTCAGGCACCTTTGAACTTCTTTTAGCTCTTTATAAAATATGATAAATTTGCCAGGTACTGTGGCTTGTGCCTATAATCCCAGAGACTCAGGAGGTGGGGGTAGAAAGATCACAAATTCAAGCCCAGAGGCAGCCTGTGTAACTTAGGGGGCCTTGTCTCAAAACAAAAAGTAAAAATTGGCCAGGGGTGCAGCTCAGTGGTAGAAGGCTTGCAAAAATATGCATGACACCATGGGTTCCACCCCCAGTACCACAAAAACAAACAAATAAACAAATAATTGTGAATTATTGTTGTTGTTTTTAGGTGCTGTCAAGTTGGGTCTGACTCACATTGACCCTGTGTTTGACAGAACGAAACACTCCGTGACACTCTGCCATGCCCAGTGCTATGTCAGTGCTTCTCTGCTATTTATAGGGTTTTCAATGGTTGATTGTTTCAGGAGTGGGCTGCCAAGTCCTTTTCCTGTGTTTGCAGTGCTGGGGATGGAACCTAGGACCTCAGAGAGCGCAGTGCAGCACTCTACCAACTGAGCTAAACCCCAGTCCCTTTGTGAACTAGTCACCCTAAAGTGTTGTGGTATACAAGAATTACAGTTGAAATATTGGAACTGCTGCTTCTGGAATATTCCAGGTGTTTTGTCTCAGCAACAGATGGTAAACAGAACATAATATTTAAACTGACTTGCAAATTAACTAATATCATAAGGTAGTATTTTTACAAAGAACAAAAATATTTTTGAAAATCGTATTGTTTTATATGTATAGGCAAACTGAACAAACAAGGTTGATTGGTATAAATAGATAGGCAAGTTGACTGACTCTCCACTGACTTTAGGTGGGAAGAATCTTTGTCATCGTATAATTTAGTAATGATGTAATTAAGATGAAGCTGTTTCATTTTATTGGAGCTTAGAGTCAAATATCTATGGGTTTCATTTTAATTACTATACACTTTTAGGTTTTTGGACAATACTGTGCAGTTACTCCATTTGGGGCATGTTTTTGAAATAACCTTTGAGTCCTAGAACTCTATTTATAAGCCACAGAGTGCTGGTTGCGTGGTGAATGATAGAAATAAAGGGTTCTTGTTCCAATTTTATAGTGTTTTCTCCTCTAAGCTTGGTAAAATAAACTCAAACATTGTTTTGTTTTTTTCCTTGTTCCATGTATATTCTTTTAGGCTGCCTTACTAAATGGGGTGCTTCTCTCAAGAGTTTACTTTTTGTAACCACTATATTGTTGTTGTTGTTAGATGCCATGGCGCTGGGTCAGCTCATAGCAACTCTATCCACAACAGATCGAAACACTCTCTGACACTGTGCCATGCCTAGCAATATTGTCAGTGCTTCTGTTCTATTCATAGGGTCTTCAATGGTGGATTGTTTTCGGAGTGGACTGCCAGGTTCTTCTTTCTAGCCTGCAGCACCTGGTATACCCAAGTGGCCTCCCATCCAATGACTAACCAGGCTGATCCTGCTTAGCGTCAGAGACAGGTTAGGATCTGATGCCAGGGTGCTATGGCGGTAGATGTAACCACTACAGTAGTTCAAATTTATTTCAAAATATATAAAATGCATTTATTTGTAAATCAGTTGGACAGATCATTCCATTTTGAAATGCAAGTTAATAATGCTTGACTCAGCAAACTAAAATATATTCATATCACATGGACTTCAAAAAGTTTCATATCTCATTTTAAGCTACATTGTAAAATGCTTCTGCATGTTTAAGATGAATACAAATATCTTTGTTTTTTTCAGTACCAGCAAGTTGATGTGAGGCCTCACATATGCTACACTCATAGCCCTTTTTTATTTTGATACAGAATCTTTTTAGGTTGAGCAGCCTGCCTTTGGCCTCTAGCTTGCAATCCTCCTTCCTCAGCCTCCTAAGTCACTAGAATTACATCCAGCAAACACGAAAATATTTTTTGAGGTATGATAAATGACACAGCTGATAATTTATTATTGACAGCTAATACACTGATTATGGTTTTCCTGAAATATGCAGTATTCCATTTTTATGTGTTCTATATATGTATATGTACATATATAATCTCTAAAACTTTCAGATCAGTTGACATTTTCATACTTAGTAGGTAGATAAGTAGCTTTTTATGTTTAAAATATAGCAACCTATTGACATATTAACCATTGAGAATATACTAAAATTGTACACTGTTATTGTTGTTAGATGCTGTCCGGTCAGATCTGACTCATAGCGACCCTCATGGGGTTTTCAATAGCTGAACATTTTTTGAGATTGTTTTGGGAATGGATTGCCATGTCCTTCTCCCATTTTTGTGGTGCTGTGGATCGGACCTGGGTCCTTACAGACTGTGGAACAGCACCCTACCAACTGAACTAAACCTCAACCCCTAGTTAAGATATAATAATTGAGCTGGGCACCGTTAACAAGGCCTGCAATCCCAGCAATTCTGGAGGCAAAGCAAGAGGACTGTGAATTCAAGGCAAGAGACAGCCTGTGTAACTTTGTGAGATCCTGACTCAAAATGAAAAATAAAATATGGGCTAGGAGCACAGTCCAGTGATAGAGCACTTGCAAAAGTATGTGTGAGGCCCTGAGTTCAACCCCCAAATACCAAAGGAAAAAAACATAATAATTGAAAATAAAACTGGATAATCACAACATAAAATTAATTTAATGTTTCAGTAATTATTACATTAAAAAATCTGTAGAGAGTAAATTTTCTCTCAGTTTATTATGAATTGCTTGATGGCTTATTTACTGAGAGACTAGTTAAGGTATTCAGAGGGATAATGTGGAAGAGTCTAATTTGTTCACCCACTCATCTAACGTGGAAAGTTGGTGATAGCTTTAATGTTAAAAAACGTATTTACTTATTAGTTTTAGACATCAAATTTTTCTAAATATTGACTAGAAATCTGCTAGATTGTAGGCAATTCAGACGCTGGTTTAGGTAGTAAGGGTGGGCTAGTTGACGAGGTAAGTCAACTAGAAAAATACTATTCATTAACCTAAGTAGTCTGCCTACTTAAAACATTAATTTTATAGCGATAAATCCATAAGTAATAGATGTAAACAACAGTGTAAATTCAACTCTTTTATAAGTGTTTCTAGAAAGCCTCATTAGAGATAGGATAAATGAACTGATCTCATATAGACCTTTAACTTAAATAGTAAATAAAAATGTGAATCCAATTTTAGATTTATCACTTTGTTTTGTGTTTTCTTACACTAATAGTATGAATATATAATTCTGTACTATGAGGAAATCATATAGTCTTTATTATAAGACATACCAAGGAAAATCAAGCATCAGAGAACTATCATAGTTTTAAAAGCCAACTTTTGCCCATGTAAACAGGTCCTTGTGAAATGCTGCTTTTTATTTTTCTTTCTTTTTTTTTTTTTGGTTATATATTAACTAACTATATTTACATAGATTTATTGGGTTTGAAGTGATAAAATGATTTTAAATACAATGTGGTATAATTAAATCAAGCTAATTAACTCCTTCATCACCTCAAATATTTGACATTTTTTAATGATGAGAACATTTCAGACATACCCTCCTGTTGTTGTTGTTAGGTGCCGTCGCGTCATAGAGACCCTCATAGGGTTTTCAATGGCTGTTTCAGGATTGCCTTGGGAGTGGATTGCCAGACCCTTCTCCCATTTTTGTGGTGCTGGGAATTGAACTCAGGACCTCAGAGACTGCAGAGCAGTGCTCTACCAACTGAGCTAAATCCCAGCCCCTCCTAGTGGTATTAAAATGTAGTGTGCTTAGTTAACAGCTATATTCACTGGGCTGTGCAATAGAACTTGATTGGCATTATTCGAAAAGCAACATTTCAATGCATAGAGAGTGTGAACTAAAAAGCAATACAAGACAAATTTAGAAACTAATCCCCAAATGAGCATATCTATAATATTTAGAGAAAACTAAAATTATAAAACAAGTCAGATCATAATTAGGAAGAGCCTACAGAAATAGATGACTAAATGCTATATTACATCCTGAATGGGATCTAGGGAAAGAATCCGATTTAGGTAAAACTAAGGGACTCAGTAATAAGTATTGATGTTAGTTAATGTATGGGTATTGGTTCGTTGTTGTTGTTGTTGTTATTGTTGTTGTTGTTGTTGTTAGGTGCCATCAGGTTGGTGTCCGACTCATAACAACCCTATGTTCAACAGGTGAAACGCTATTGTTATTCATATTCATGAAAATCCTATTCATAGGGTTTTCAATGGTTGATTGTTGTTTGGGAGTGGGTTGCCAGGTCCATCTGCCAATAGGTTCTTTAGTTGTGATCAATGTATCATACTAATGCAAAACGTTAACAATAGAGAACAGGAAGTGTTGAGTATTTGGTAAGTAATATATCATATATGGCCTATGTGCTATTTTTCCAGTTTTTCCATAAATTTGAAAATAGTATAAAATTTTTTAAACAAAATATTTCAAATGAGTGAGACATAAAAAATAAGTGATAAGGAACCCCAGGTAAAGACATCATGATTTGTTTTGTGAATAGTTGTTTTATGCTACACAAGAAACCATAAGTTTGAACATTTTTTTCTCTGTATAAGGAGTATCACAGGATAACAAAAAGTCAGTAATAGGAATTCATTCTCTAAAGGTAATTCTGTACATTATATTGCCATTAGTATAGATTTACTCCAAAACTTCACAGAGAGGGAGAGGTGGTACTGATGTATATTTATATACATAGATACTCAAAGTAAGCTGGGGTTTAGCTCAGTTGGTAGAGCGCTGCTCCACACTCTCTAAAAACCCAGGTTCAATCCCCAGCACTGCTGGGGGAGAAGGACATGGCAGTTCATTCCCAAGACAATCCCGAACCATTAAGCATTAAAAACCCTATGAGGGTCACTATGACTCAGACCTGACTGGACAGCACCTAACAACAATAACAACAACAATACTGAAAGTATTACAAAGAAAGTAACATTTAGTGCCTAATGGATTAAACTCTAGATTCCAGAAAATCATTCTTATTCCCTTAAGTAATTCTCAAATCATGAATCTTTTAGTAACAAAAGAACATCAAAATCTTAATTACTATATAATGAAACTGTGAAATAGTTTTGATCTATTTGTCTGCTTCCATGTAAAAATATTGAATACACTACCAGTTAAAATATGTTCACAATTTCTGTTAAAAGTTCCACTTAAGCACATCATTTGTTTAAATAATTTGGGGCATTCAATCTAGTCTCAACACTAGGCTATGAGAATCATCATAAACATAAAAATGTTCTATGCTGTACAGAATTGTAAGTATGGTAGAAATTAATGCCCATCATTCTTTTTTATTCTCCTAAATGCACAAGTACACAGAAAGAGTTTACTGTGACATCCTCTCAAAGTTTGGGGTGATCACGTGACTTGTTTGACCAGTGAAAACATTACAGACACGTCATTTCCTTCTGAAAGACTGTAAGAGCTGGTGCATGCTCCTCTGTGTCTTCCCTACTGTGGCAAATCTGTTGCTGAAGTTGAGATGAGGGCATCACAAGTCAGGAAGTTTTTCATCAGTTTTTCTTAACTCCTCCCTGCAAAGAACTCACCATTCCAACCATCAGTGGATATTAAGCACTGGCAAGAAACTTGATTTTAAAAAACTTCTTTTTAAAATTTTAAAAACTTTCTTGAGGTTCTGAAATGGTTTTCTGTGCAACCCTAGGCAATTCTGACCATAAATACTACATACAAATCTCTATACACTTGCATTTTGTATATATTTTGAACATAGAGGGTTTTTTGTAATCATTATTACCTCCTAGTGATAGCCTATGAGCATTTTGGCCAATTTTAAATATGCATCTGGATTCTTATTTCTTAAACTTGTTTCTTCTTGTTGTTAGGTGCCTTCACATCAAGTCCAACTCATAGTAACCCTATGTACAACAGAGAAAACACTACCTGACACTGTGCCATGCCTGGCACTATGTCAGTGCTATTTTGCTACTCATGGAGTTTTCAATGCTTGTTTGTTTTGGGCGTGGGTTCCCAGGTCCTTAAAATATTTCCCTTTCAACAGAATGCATATATGGAAATGTCACAATGAAAAGCATGTCAGAATGAATCACATTAAGGTGTACATTACAAATTCCCCCCCAAAATTTCCCTTTTATTATTTTTCTAAAAAGTAAATTTTCATGTGTCTACAACTAATTTTTATGTAAGTATAAACATGCATGCTTATACAGATTTACATTTGTACATGCATTTATTTAGCATACTATTGTATAATATGGAAACATTTTTTTATTTTGTTGAGGATTCTCAATTTCTAACCTATGACTTAGAGGAATAATTTTGTGTGAACACTCACCATTTAGACATAGTTTTCCATTCTAAGGTACACACTTTCATAAAAATTTTTATAAGAAAATTCTAAAACAAGAATATAGATTTTTAAAAAGAAAAATTCAATGAAGTAGATCACAATAATGTGTGCATGCTACGTTAATTCCTTTTGCTTTTCTGTTTTGGTTCCTCACTATAACATGCACTCACTCTTTTTCTAATTGATCATTGTATTTGCTCTTCTCATTTTAATTTTTATTATTTCTTGACAAATTATATATTTAGGGAATAGAAAGTGGTTTTATGATTTATGAACACCCCATGCAAAGATTAAATTCAACTGATGAATTTATCCATAACCTCAAATTTTTAACATTTTTTGTGATGAGAATATAATAGGTTTACTATTTTAGGGATATTGAAAATAAAGAGCTTGGTTAGCTATATTCACTATGCTGTGCAATTGATCTAAAAAAGTCAAACGTGTTCCTCCTACTGGAAGCTTTGTTCTAATCAACTTTCAGAAGAACGATGATGTCCTTAATGTTCACAATCCCATTATGGAGAACCACAGCTTTGGTACTTGGTCTCTTTCTTCAAAGCTGGCAGGTTGTTTAAAAAACTAAGTGGAGTTTGACTCCACACTAATCATGCACTCTGCATTGGAGAGATTGTATGTAGCATAGCTGACTCTCAGATGTTTGATTGTAATGAATGGAATAGAGCTCAAATAGTAACTTAGAAATAAATTTCCATTTGGAATAGCCGTGTGGGAGAAAAGTTCAAATTAAATCCTCTTAGTGCATTAAAATGCAAATATAAGAAGGCAATACAATTGAGTTACATCGATAACAGAACATATAACACAAATGGAAATGCCTCCCAAATAATTAAGTTATAGCTATATAAATCACTGATGTGTGCATTTGAATTTTGTGCCTTTCCTGTATGCTTGAAAGTTCCTTAACTTTGGATCACATTAGAATACATTGTGTTTATCTCTCTAGACCAGTCAGTAGACAAGTCCTTCTCCCTACTGAGGCCAATGGGAGTGCTTCACTTGCGTTCACCATACTATAAAGCTTAAACCCTGCCAGCAGATTTTGTTGAAGATATGAAATCTCTGAAATTGAGACATCTTCTGGTGTGTGTGTGTGTATGTGTGTGTGTGTGTGCATGCTCATGTGTGTGTTACATTTGAGGTCATATGCTGTCAGCTGTTGGGATTTGAGATTCAAAACCTCAGAATTTTAAACTGTGTGTTGCTCTTGTTAGGTGCCATTGAGTTGGTATCCCACTCATAACAACCCTAAATACAACAGGTGAAACACTATCGTCAGCGCTTCTCTGCTATTCATGGGGTTTTCAATGGATTGATTTTTGGGAATGGGTTGCCAGGTCCTTCTCCCAAGCCTCCAGCGCTTGGTGTTCCCAGGCGATCTCCCATCCAAGTACTAACCAGGCCCCTGACCCTGCTTAGCTTCTGATGAGATCAGACCGCACAGAGCTATGGCTGCAGGCTTAAACTGTATAAGGATACAAAAAAGACAAACTATGTAATGATACAAGGAAGACATCATGTTTGGGAGAGTGGCAGGTCAATGAAAAATAAGGAAACCCTCCACCAGATAGATTGACACAGTGTCTACAACAATGGGCTTAAGTATAAATAAGATTGTGTCCTTGGCACAGAATTGAGGAATTTTTTTGTTCCACTGTATGTAGGGTCACTATGAGTTGAACTCCACTCATCGGTACCTAACAACAACAACATCAAGGATACAAAAATCCAGGCACTCTAATAAATATGTGCACCTTATGTCAAGTATGGAGGCTAAGTACCTCTTACAGTGAATAGAGACAAATAGAAAGAAAATAATGTCCTTTAGACATTTAAATTGATAATGATGCCAATTATATACACAATTAGCAGGGAGCATTGATATTTGTGTTGCCCACTACACATATGAAATGTAGTCTTTAGTACAAAATCTTGATCTTGAAGAATAAACAATCATTTGACTTCAGATTTAAGTTACATGAGGAACATTAGTGAGAATATAAATTCACAATTAAGATATTGACATAAAATAAAATTGAATAAATTTTATATTCAGAAAACATACTAATGACTTAAAAAGAAAATAAATTGAAAAGTGGTTTTTAGATTATTGGCAGAAGAAACAAAACAACCAGCCAGAAGGAAATGATGAATGTTTCAAGAGATAGGTTTAACCTGACGGGAACATTGAACAATGTACGTATGAATTCAAACAGCAGATGGAAGCTGGGTGTGCTGGCACACCCTTGTTCTCCTAGCGTTCAGGAGGCTGAGGCAGGAGGACGATGAGTTGGAGACGAGCTTGTGCTACATAGAAAGGTTGAGGCCAACTTGTGCCACACGGAAAAACACTGCTCTCTAACTAACTAAGTAAATAAGTAATCAGATGGTACCTCATAAATATGTACAGCTTTTACATATCTGTTAAAAATAAAAAATAAAAATTGCAGATGAGTCCTTATGAAAAGAAGTTTGCTAAACAGCTATAAACATTACATTTAGGCCTCTAAATGATTATGTCTGGAAAACACTTCAAGGATACAGTAGTTGATTTTCTTATTAGATAAATCACAATATAATGGTTGTAATTGTCATTGAGAACCTAGTGTGTTCCAAAGCAATGCATTCAATATTACGAATACATAAACTTCTTTAATCCTTGAAATAGTTTCATATGACGGATGGAATACAACAGGGGAAAGCTGAAGTAGTGATAGTTTAAATAATTGGAGTGAAGTCATATAGCCAATAGTTGACAGAGTCAAAGGAACATTCATGCAGGTATGCATGCATGGCTAGGTGGAAGTGCTTGTTATTTCCTTTTTCATGTTTTAAAGGTTTTGAGTTATTTCAGTCACTGTATTGCATGTTCCCTTAGTACACAAGGGAATTGCTGTTGGGTTATGCCCTCTTTTTTCTGCTTCAGTAACTTGTTCAGCTCTGCTGAATCATATTCATTAGCATAAAAGAATGGTGTTATTTTCCCCATCCTTAAACACCACAAACAAGCAAAACTCTCTTGACTGTGATAATCCTCCAGCTATCACTCCATTTCTTTCATTTATTTCATGGCAGCATTTCTTAAAAATGCTAGCTTTACCTACTGTCTCAAATTTCTGTCTGTACAATGTGTCTTGAAACTACCCTGCAGATCCTTGAAATCTTCTCCTGTTGAGGTCAGCAATGATCTATCCATTAGTAAATAACTCAGTTAATGTTCAGCTCTCAATTTGCTTGACCTATTAGATGATTTGGCATAGATGATGACTTCTTCACCCTTCAAACATTTTCTTCCTTGCCTTTCAGGACACTTACAATCTTATTTTCTCTGCATCAAGGCATACTTGCTCAATTTTATTTGCAGAATCTTCTTTGCCCCACACTCCAAAACAGGATGGTTTAACAAGGCTTCCTAAATTTGGCATCACTGAGATTGGAAGTCAGTAATACTTCCTTGTCTACAGCCATACCACCATGGTGCCTGATCCCATTTGATCTTGGAAGCTAAGCAGAGTGGAGCCAAGTTAGTACTTGGGTGGGAGACCGCCTGGGAAAACCAAGTGCTGTAAGCTAGGGAGAAGGAGCAACTTGTGCTGGGGAGTGCTGGGTACATAGTGCTGGGTATCAGCACAGTGTCAGGGAGTGTGTTATACAGTTATACATAGGGTTACTATGAGTTGCACTCGACTTGAGGGCACCTAGCGACAGCAACAATTCTTCATTGTGGGGTCGCCATATGCGTTGTGGTATGTTTAGCATGATTCCTGTCCTTGACCTGCCGGACACCAGTAGCACCTTCATTTCCCACTAGGATAAGGAAAAATGTCCTCCAGAGGACAAAGTCCCTTTGGGTGGGGAGCCACTGCTGCAGATTGTGGCATATTGTCAAGATGATCCTGGATTTTCTTTTCTTTTTACCTGAGCACAGTTCCTGGGTATTTCCATGCAAACGCTTGGCTTTCAATGCCTGCTGTACACTTGGATCCGGAGCTCTCTCTTTATCTCCAGACTTGTACATACAGTTGTTCCCCTCACATCTACATACGAATATCTATTAAGCCTCTTGACCTTAATGTGCCACTCATTGAGATTCTGAGCCTCTTCCTACCACTACCATCAAAAGCCTGCTTGTCTTGCAGACTGGGCTCTTTCTAAACCCCTTGGGGGCATGCTAACTTGCTAACTTTATATTTTTCTCTCACTCCTCATGCCAGACTGGGTTAATTTCACCATACATGTAGAACTTACACGTTATTTTATCACCTGCAATGCTGTTTCACTTAAAGAAACTACCACTCTTTCTCCCTGGATTACGAATTTCTTAATGCTAATCTCTTTGCATTTATCTCTTCATTCAAAGTATTATCTACCATGACGCTCTGGATGACATTATGAAATCTTAAAGCAGGCAATGCCACTTCTGTGTCAGATGCCCCAAGGCCTTCCTACTTTATTTAGCATAAACACCGATGTTATGAAAATGACTCACAGTGGCTTACCCAAGCTGCACCTCGCCCTTCTTAACTCTCTGACCTCCTCTGAACTTTTTCCTTGGGGCTTTCACATTTTATAACCCTTTCACAGCAATCACTACATTAGTGATGGGGTCTGAGTTGTTTCTGACATTCACTATTAAGAAAAATGCTGCTAGAAACCTTTGTGTGTAGTTCCTCATCCATGTTATTGTTAGGTGCCATTGAGTCAGGTCTGACTTATAGTGGTACAACAGAATGAAACACTCCCCAAAACTGTCATTCCTGGCACTATGTCAGTGCTTCTCTAACATTCACAGGGTTTTCAATGGCTGATTATTTTGAGAGCGGGCTGTCAAGTCCTTCTCCCAAGCCTATAGTACCCAGTATTCCCAAGTGTTCTCCTATGAAAGGATTAGCAAGACCCCACCCTGCTTAACTTTTGAGATCTGATGTGTGCAGGGGTGGTACAGCTATAGACTTTCTAATACATGTTGCTGTTGTTAGGTGCCCTGAAGTCAGATCTGACTCATAAGACCCTATGTAAAACAGAACAAAACTCTCCCCAACACTGTGCCAGGCCCGGCACTCTCTCAGTGCTTCTCTGCCATTCATAGGGTTTTCCATAGCTGATTGTTTTGAGAGTGGGCTGCCAAGTCCTTCTCCAATTTTTGTGGTGCTGTGGATCGAACCCAGGGCCTCAGAGTGCACAGAGCAGTGCTCTACCAACTGAACTAAACACCAACCCTCCTCATGCATAGGTGTGATAATTTCTCTGATTTGTCTGGGAATAGAACTAAGAATGTGGTGCTCAGCCTTGGTAGATATACTGGTTTTCCTAAGTGATTGGGCCAGTTTACCTCCCCATCAAAAGGGTTTGCTTTTCTCTTGCTTCTTATTCACATTACAATTTCATATTGTGAGGCTGTGTTTAAAATGGCCAACTTGTTGTTGTTTAATGATACATTGCTAATGTTTAAAATGTCAATGGGACTTTTATACATTCTTTTTAAAAAAATTCCTATTCATATCTGTTGTTCATTTCTTTGTGGAGTTTTTTGACTCATGCACTGGTTGCAAATACTTAGCTAATGGCATGTAAAACAAAGAATCTTCCAGATAGAATTTGTCTTTTTTTTTTTTTTTACTCTAGTGGCATCCTTTGATTTAGTGAGATTCTTATTTTTGCCATGATACAATTTGCCATCTGTCTTTTCCTTTATGATACATGCCTTTTTGTTTGTGTGTTTTAAGAATTCGCTCACGCAAATTCATAAAGAGTTTCTCCTGTATTACCTTTTAAAAGTATTATAATATTGCTTTTCACAGTTAATAGGCTTGGATTAGATTTTGTATGTTGCATGGGGCAGGGATCAATATCTTTCTTTTGTAGTATGACTAGTCAATTTTCCTAGTACAATTTGTCAAGAAAGTAGTTCATCTTTTGCAATACATGTGCAAAGTCTAGTATGAAAGAGATGAAGCTTTATGTATGCTACATCTGTCTTTTGTTCAATGGCATGTATGTGTGTGGGCTGTATGTTTGTATACACACACACACATCTTGATATCTGACTAGGGAAATCTCTTCACCCCAGTCTTACAAATCATTCATATTTTCTTTACCCTTTCCTTTTATATGCAACTTAAAATCAGTTTATAAAGTTCTATAAAGCAGAGGTCCCCAACTCCTTGGACTGTGTACCTATTGTTAGGAACTGGGCCACATAGCTGCAAGTGAGCAATGGGTGAACAAGTGAGCTTCATCTGTATTTATACCCACTCCTCATTCCTTGCATTACTGCCTAAGCTCCTTCTGTGGTCCAGGAAAAAAATTGTCTTCCATGAAACAGATCCCTGGTGCCAAAAAGGTTGGGGACTGCTACTATAATTCATTGGAATTGCATTGATTTTTAGATCAGCTTGAGGAGTACTGGTGTATTTTTGATAAAGTCCTCTCCAGAAAACATAGTCAATACCTCCATTTATATTTAGATATTGTTTAACATTTTTAATAAAGTGTTTTAATTTTTTCCATGAAGGACTTCAAAGTATTTTTATGGACACTTTATCAAATTTTTCAAAAATATATCTCCTGACTAAATGTTATAGCATAGATATTTACAATATTTTGCCACATTCTGAAATTCCCTTTTTCTTTTGGCTCAGCCTTATTGATTTTTAATAACAAAATGTTTTGAGAACTTTTTATGTAAATAATCACTTCATTAAAAATAATCATTTTTTCTTCAACTTTTGAATTATCATAGATGCTAATTTATTTTTGTTTTTTAAAGCACTGAGTAGGACTGCAGTAGAGTCTCATGTAGAATTTAGAGAACAGCAAGTATCTTTCCTTTCTTCTGGTCTTATTAAAAATGATTTCACTAAGTGTGACATTTTTGATATTTGTCTCTTGATTTTTTAAAATATATCCTTTTCTAGGTTAAGAATTCCTTTCTATTTTTAGTTTGCTAAGAGAGCTTTTCATACATTATCCTTAATTTTATTAAATGAATTAAAACTGCATGAGCTCCAGTATCAGTGTCACTGTCCTTTAATCAGTAAATGTGATAAGTTACTAAGCACTAATCAAATTAACTAATTCAGCTAATTACATAATTAAAGTTCTGTAACTCTGAAGAGTTCTTTCTATTACATGTACTTTCTCTGAAAACTGCTTCCAGTTCAGTTTGGGTATGGACTTTTGAACTTCATATAGTATTTAGCTCACTGAAGAATGAAAGGGCTTATGTTATATTTCTGTCCTCTGGGTGTGCACACACAAGGGCACATGTATGTGTATGTGTACGTGTGTGTCTATATGCTCTCTTATCATGTATTGATTGCACAGTGCTGCTCCTTGACATAATGCTGCTCCAATGACATAAGTAAAATGTTGAAAGTTTGCTCCAAGTCTTGTCTTTTGCTTCTCTTTCTCAGACCTCATCTTCCTGCTGGTCGTTAATAGCTCTCTGGAACACACACACAGTCACCTAGTTTGCCAGGATATTCAGTTCACACATATCAACTTTCAGATTATCATTAGATATAATTTTCATTCTTTAAAAAAAAATGGTGCTTTGTGCTTGTGAGGCAAGCACTCCACCACTGAGCTACATCCAATCTTAATTTTTCTCCTTCTTGAAAATGTGCTGGGTATGGTGGCACATGCCTGTAATTCCAGTGATGGTAGGAAGAGCAGGAGGGTCACAAATTTGAGGCTAGAGGCAGCCCATGTAACTTAGTGAGACACTCTCCCAAAATAAAAAGTTAGAAAATGGGCTGGGCTGCGTCTCAGTGGTACAGTGCTTGCAAAGCATGCAAGCGCGAGGCTGTGGGTTCAACCTTCCAATACCGCAAAAAGAAAAAAACAAAGAAAAAGAAAAGAAACGTGTAGCGATTGACTTTATTTGGTTAACAAATATATTAGTTTGTGATAAGTTAGCTAATATATTGTTGTTATTAATTGCCATCAAGTCAGATCTGACTCATAGCAACCCCAACTACAGCAGCATGAAACTCTACCCAGCACTGTGCCATGCGCAAGATCTTTGTATGTTTGAGCCCATTGTTACAGCCACTATGTTTCTTCTCATTCTGGGTCATGCCATATCAGCAAAAGGAGGTCTCAGGAGCTTTACTCTATCCCCATCATTAAAGTTGACTCTGCTTTGAGGAAGCAACTCTTCCTCAGTCATTTCTTGAATGACTTCCAGCCTGGGGGACTCATTTTCCAGCACTGTATTTGACAGTACTTCTCTGCTATTCATAAGGTTTTCAATGGCTAATTGTTTCTGGAGTGAGTTGCCAAGTCCTTCTCCCTAGTCTATCTTAGTCTGGAAGCTCAGCTGAAACCTGTCTACTATAGGTGGCCCTGATGATATCTAAAATATCAGAAGCATAGCTTTCAGCATTACAGTAACATGCAAGCTCCAATAGCACAACAAGCTGACAGACATAGGGGATACTAATATTATATAGTACAAATAGCAACACCTCTAGAAAATAAAAACAATTTATAGACACGTTAAACCTCTTCTATATGTAACTAAGTTGTTGTTGTTGTTGCTGCTGCTGTCATTAGACATTGATTGATTGATTGATTGATTATTTTGGTAAATTTGTGAGCAAAGCCAATGACTACTGCTAGAGAATTAAAGTTCACTGAATTCATCAGTTAATAAATATTTATCGTGACAAACTCTGAACTTGTCAGTGGAGGAAAAAAAGGCAAAAACCACAGCACCTTCAAAGAGATCCTAATGTAGTAAGAAGCCAAATTAAAATGTGCTTTCTAATGTCATAAAATGTTTAGATATATGTTTCTGTTGTATATGGTCTTTAGCTATTTTATTTGTTCATGTCTTGGGTGAAATTCCTTTCTCCAAAAGCAGAAATTATGTACTAATTATGATTTTTAAGAGAACTACTCCAGATCTTGGCATATTGAATGACTAGTCTTTAGACTTCTAAAAATTATTTGAATAGAATTTATTTTTAACTGAAGTATAAAAATAAAAATTATGTCCATTAATCGAGTAACATGCAATGTTTTAACACATATATAGATTTTACAATGTTTAAGTCAGGTTTAACATGTCCATTTTCTCAAACATTTATCCTTTTCAAAATCTTTTCTTCTAGTGTGTTGAAATGTACATTTCATTATTGCTACCCATAGTCACCCTACTGTGGAGTAGCACACCAGAACTTCTACTGTCTAACTGCAACTTACTATGCATTGATCAGCCTTTCCCCATTCCTGCCTCTCCTCACTTTTCCAGCCTCTGGTATCTGCCATGTTACCCTCAACTTTTATGAAATCAAGTATTTCAGATTTCACCTATCAGTTAGATCATGCAGTAGTTGTCTCTTTGTGCTTGGCTTATTCCACTTAACATGATGATCTCCAGTTTTATCTATGTTGTCAGAAATGAGAACATTTCATTCCTTTTTATCACTAAGTACTATTCCATGGTTTATGCACACCACATTTTCTTCATCCATTCCTCAGCTGATGGATATTGTGACTAGTGCTACAATGAACATGGAAAGCCTTTTTACTTTTAAATAGTGGATTTTGATAAGCTATGACACAGACAATTGCTGATAGATTTGGCCTCCATGAACAAATATATATGTTGAGATGTGTTGGAACACAATAAAAGTGTTTTATACGAGCTGAGAAAAAGGTACAGTACATTGTAAAGATGTTGTCTTCCATGTTTCATATACTGCATTTTTCTTTCTGCTGATTTTTGCTTAGTGCCCATTATATGTGACTGGGCTGCCTGCAGCTATTTATATTAGCATATTTTACTGGTCTCTTTATCTTTAACATGTTCTTTTTAAAAAGGAATTATCCTTAAGTCTATTTAAGAACTCCTGAATACTGTACCTTCTTCCTGATGTTTCCAAAACATCATCATATTGAAGTCTGGCAAATGTTTCCAGAAAATCTCTATCTTGGCTTTCCTAAATTTTATTTGACTCTCTCTTTTCTTCATATATGAACCCAATTAATGTACAATGAACCAATGTTCTGCAGATTATTCTTTCAAAAATATTGTTTTAAGAAATAAATGTGTAATTTTTAAAATAATTCTGGAAATTACACAGCTTCCTTTTTATATACACATGGCTATATTTACAGGCTGAGTTTTCTTTCACAGTCACAGATTTTGTAACTTCTTTGAACATTGGTCCAGTCTGCTGCAGTGGAGTCCATTCTACACTTACTCCTAATCTTACTTAAATCTCTATGCCAGTTCCCCACTGCAACCCATTTCACAAGACCACTTTTAACTAACAATCCTCAACTATAAAAGATACAAAAACTAAATGTGATACACTTTTATTATGTGATTTTTTGGTGCATTTTCCTCAAAAATAACCATCATGGCACTGTTAGTCCTCAGTACTGGTTTTGAATTTCTCTCCTTTTCCACTGATAAAGAGTCTTGTCATCCTTTGCAGCCAAGCCCACTGAATGTAAATCTTCCTAAATATCTCACAGAGAGATTTTTGGGGATGAGGGTGAAAGACTGAAATTTTGGATTCAGACATGTTGCTTCTGAGATGTATTTGTACCAAAATGGAAAATGACACTTGGTGGTCACATTTACATCTGGGAAGAGAAGATCTGTGAAGGATGTTGAGTTAGAAAAGATTAACCAAGCATATGGCAACTGCATCCATGAGAGTGCATGAATAGCCAAGTGCAATGCGAAAGATGAAGTCCTGAAATAGAAAGTCATTTGTGACAGAAACACAGAGAGAACAACAAAAAACATGAAAGAGATTTTTAATACCCCTCTCAGCAAACTGAAAACCCACATAATTTGCTGTCAAAAAACAAAATTCAGATATGGTTTTAAGATGAAGGATGAAACCATTTATTCAACAAAACATCCATGGAACTGTCTTGTATCAGCCACTCTACTATCACTACACTACAAAGATAACTAAAATAGGAATGAACCCTGAATTTATGAGGCTAAAAATATATAATAGTCATCAACTACTTGGGAAATCTAGGGCAGATCAGATTTTAGAGGTAACCATTAAATTTAACAAAAAAAAAATGCAGATATAAAGTGCTCAGGTAGATAACTTTTTTGTAGAGCAGTGGAGGCAGAAGCCATATTTAAATGAGTACAAGGCATTTATTGTAGTTTATGTACATAAAAGGATGTATAAGCCGGAAGCCATGGCACACCCTGTAATCCTAGCAACTCGGGAGACTGAGGCAAGAGGACCACAAGTTGGAGGCCAGACCCGCCTAGGCAAGTTAGCAAGATTGTCTCAAGATTAAAAAGAATGGGTTTATGTGCAGCTCACTGGTAGAGCACTTGCCTAGCATGCATGAGGCCCTGGGTTCAACCTCCCAGTACTAAAACAAACAAACAAAAACCAGAATGAAATATACCAAAGCATCACTGAAATGGGTTGGGATTTAGCTCAGTGGGTAGAGCACTGCGCTGCAGTCTCTGAGGTCCGGAGTTCAATTCCCAGCACCACAAAAATGGGAGAAAGGCCTGGCAATCCACTCCCAAGGCAATCCCCAAATAGTCAGCCATTGAAAACCCTATGAGGGTCGCTATGAGTCGGATACAGACTCGACGGCACCTAACCTAACATCACTGAAATATCTTAGCATGGTAGTATTTCAGGCTATGGAGGTTTGGTGGGAATGTACTGGAACTGCAGGGAGACTCTGGCTTCTATGATAGAGTGAGAGGGGTGAAATACACCAATGCTTCATTGCTTCTGGTCTGTGAGTTTATAAGTAATGGTCACTGTATTTTTTTCTCATCTGTATTTTTTCTCGTCTGTATTACACAAGTGACTACCATGAAGATACAACTTTTTATGATTAAAATAATGAAAATTATTATGTAAAAACAAATCTACCCAAATGAATTATTAATGTGTTTTAATGTAAATGAAATGGAAGTGTAGTATTTATAGATTAATAGTATAATAAGCATAAAGAGTTGAACACAATTATTAAAACAAATAACAAAAATAATGAAATCTGAGTAAACCTGCCTTGGTGGCTTCATTATTCTGACTGATACCATCATGTTCTAATTAGGTAGACAATTGCCAAAACTCTACTTGTACTACTGACAATACACATCCACAAAGCTAATAGATTTTAAAAAGCAAAGAGCAAAGCATTAATTTACGTAGCTTCTAAGTTGGCACATGCTAATGCTTTCAAATGTAGAATAGCTTCAATTCCCACCAGTTTAGCAGCCTGACATGATTATGTACATGAATCCTCTAGGAAATTGAGGAAACAGTAATAACAAGCCTGCTTAACAAGAGAAGAAAAAGACTGCCTGGCTCGCTGTATAAGTTTCCTGTGTTGACACTGATTATAAACATCAGTGGTGGTAAACACAGCCATTCCATGAGATTGAGCTCAGAACATTTATGGGAAAATGAGATCAGCAGCCATCATTCCATTCTATTAAAACAACTCCTCTGAGCATGGTGCAGGATAATGCTTTTGTTCTCTCTTCTCCCTGGCACGTGAGTGGGACTGTGGAATTACAATCTGTAGGAGCTGTAGGAGAAAGGGTTAAATTTTTCACTTCTTCCAATGTTATTCCATTGTGGAAGAAAATACCCCTGGGAAACAATGAGCTACTAAGTTTTTCCTTGTTTTTTTTTTCCTAGATATCTTTCAAAAATAAATTAATACATTTAAAAAATATTCTCAGGTGATCTCCCATGTCATTTAATAGAAAATAATGTTTAATTGCTAGCCTTAAAGTCATCTATCAACTCCAGATTAACAAGCACATTCTAAGATGTAGAATTTAGGGAGTGGTGAAATTGATTACTTAAAGTTGCTGAGTACACCTCCAGGTCCCTCTGATTAGAATTATTCTTGTCCAGTAGCTTTCCACCATGCCTCCATAGCCTGAAATACTGCTAGGCTTAAAATTTACACTATTATTCTTATTTCTGAACATTTTATAATATGGTAGCCTCGAGAGGGACATGAGAGAAAATAAACTGGATATAAGAAAGAGGGAGGATAACTGGAGACATGGATTTGAAATCAGAACTTGGAGCTTTAAGATACCACAAAGATCATCCATTCTGCATTCTGAAGCTAAAAGGAAAACATGAAAACTGATTTACCCAGTAGAGCACAAAGTTGGGACAGTTCACAAGTTTGTTCTCCAGCTCTTAAGATTTTTGCCTTCCATTCTTTTCTTTTTCTCTTTTCTTTTCTCCTCTCCTCTCCCTTTCTTTCTTTCTCTTTCTTTCTTCCTTCCTTCCTTTCTTTTTTTTTGCCTGCCTGCCTTCCTTCCTTCCTGCCTTCCTGCCTGCCTGCCTGCCTGCCTGCCTGCCTGCCTGCCTGCCTTCCTTCCTTCCTTCCTTCCTTCCTTCCTTCCTTCCTTCCTTCCTTCCTTCCCTCTCAGTACTTGGAGGATGAACCTAGGGTCTCACACATGTCTTGGAAGTGCTCTGCCACTGGGCTGCACCCACAGCCCATTTTTTACTTTTTATCTTGAGACAAGATAAAAATTTCACAGGCACTGACTCAGAACCTGAAATTGTGATCCTCCTGCATCCTCCTCCCTTAAGCCCTGACTCCAGTTCCCACAGAGAGTGGGAGGCAATCTCAGAGAATTGCTGGGAGGCTCTGGGTATTATGGTAAGAGTGAAAGGGGTGAAGAATTTCAATACACCCACAATATGACCTCTGTCCTTTGTCATTTTAAAGCAACCTACTTAATATTCCTTAAAAGAAGAAAAAGAACAAATGAACCATCATTTGGTGGCACCTATTATTACAGATGGGGCTGGGATTTAGCTCAGTTGGTAGAGCGCTGTGCTGCAGTCTCTGAGGTCCCAAGTTCAATTCCCAGCACCGCATAAATGGGAGAAGGACCTGGCAATCCACTCCCAAGGCAATCCCGAAACAATCAGCCACTGAAAACCCTATGAGGGTCACTATGAGTCGGATACTGACTCGAGGGCACCTAACAACAACAACATTATTACAGATTTAAGAAGTTTCATCATTTCAAGGAAGCTATACATTGTAGGGGCTGATATTTAGCTCAGTTGGTAGAGTGCTGCTCTGCAGTCTCCGAGGTCCAGAGTTCGATTCCCAGCACCGCAAAATGGGAGAAGGATGTGGCAATCCACTCCCAAGGCAATCCCCAAACAGTCAGCCATTGAAAACCCTATGAGGGTCTCTATGAGTCGGACTCAACTAGACGGCACCTAACAACAACAACAACAACATAAGTTATAGAGATTTTTTCATTTACTTAAGAAATATTTATCTCCTTGGCATGGTGGCTCATACCTGTAATCCCAGCATCTTGTGAGGCAGAAGCAGGAGGATCACAGGTTCAAGGCCAGAGGCAGCCTTCATAATTTAGCAAGATGATGTCACAGGCTTGAGGCCCTGGGCGCAATCCCAAATGCTGCAACCCCCCCCCCAACAAAAACAAAAACAAAACTAAAAAGAAATATTTATCAAGATTCTCCAGTCCAGAGAGAGAGAGAGAGAGAGAGAGAGAGAGGAAGAAGAAGAAGAAGAAGAAGAAGAAGAAGAAGAAGAAGAAGAAGAAGAAGAAGAAGAAGAAAAAGGAGGAGGAGGAGGGAGAGGAGGAGGAAGAGAGAAGAAAAGAAAAAAAAAATTCCACTATATTACTGGCACCAGTTGAACTACTTACCCAGTCTGAGATAAGGATTACATTGTTAATGTCTCTAAATGTTACTCATATTTATATGAAAATAAAATGTTGCATATAACGTTCCATCCCACTTACCCTCCCCCCTCAAATGAAAAGGAAAGAAAAATGGGGTTGGAAAGAAAGAGAAGCACAGAGTTGAGCAAAAGCCGTCAGTAAACAGTGGTGCAAGCCTGCCTCATCTGCTTGGCGCTCTGTAGTAAACCGTAAGATGCTTAAGAGCTGAGTTTTTAGCTAACCTGTAGTTTACGCTCTGTGCGACCTTGGAGAAGGGACTGATCTGCTTCACCCTCGTTTGCTCAATCGTGTACTGCAGACCATCTTTTCCTCTAAATTTCAATGCTATATAGGGCCACAGACATTGTTTAAAAATATTCAAATGTATATGAAAATACTTAGACTAAGTCCAACGCTACATGCTTCTAAATTATGAAAATTTAATTACTACCGCTTTTTTCTACCACACTTTGGGATGGTTTTGAACTATTTCTAATAATAAAGTTCAGATTGTTATATATTGTTATATATGTAAATGTGTATATATATAATGAATATATACATATATATACATATATATGCGTGTGTATCATATATATATATATATATATATATATATATATATATATATATATATGTATGTATGTATTTTAGTATTTAGTAGCATGCAAGAGTTTTATAGGTTGGCTATTCTGAGAAACAAATAGCTTTCTTGTCTAGAAGATAAGGAGGAGTGAGCTTCTCCCAGAGAGCCAGGGGAAATCCCTAAGAGAAATTTAAATGTCTGCAATTTTCCTGAGCGCATCTTCCCATTTATACCTCAGAAGATTATTTCAAATCTCACCTACAGCGAAGATGCTCTATTGCTAGACTCCAAGGAACGATTTACAGGGTAGCTATTTTTAATGCCACTAACAGTTTCATCTCAGGTGGGAAAGACTGCATTTTTTAAATTCTGAACGGTGCAATATTTTATCTCTGACGGAGCACCATAGTGTCCACAACTTTTTCTGACCCTTAATCTTGTAAATGAGGGTACTTGTATAGTTAGCTATTTTGCCTGCCCCTGCTTAGATAGAGAACAAAATCCATATTTGGGTACTGAAATTCCACTCTCTCATTTCTTAGATTATATTCGATCAGCAATGTTGTCACTGCTGTTAGATGCCTTCCGAGTCAGGTCCAACTCATGGTGACCCTACATACAACAGAACGAAACACTGTCTGACACAGTGCCATGCCAGGCACTACATCTGACAGTGCTTCCTTGCTACTCACAGGATTTTCAATGGCTGATTGTTTTAGGAGTGGAGTGCTGGGTCCTTCTCCAAGTTTTGCTGTGCTAAGTATTGAACCCAGGGCCTCAGGGCATGTGGAGCAAGCTCTCTACCAACTGAGCTAAACCTTGGCCCCAATCAGCAAAGTCATCAACCACAAATATTCTGCCAGATCTTCGTGTGCAAGTTTTAATTCATGTGATTGGGGGTTAATCTATTCCTTCGATGAGTACAACAGATAGTCCAGAGCAGTGTTTCAACGGGAGGATGAGGTTTGCCCCATCTGTGCTGGAGTCCTGGAACCCATGCTTAAAAATGCAGAATCTTGGATTTCATCTACAGTTCCTGAAGTCAGAATCTTTTTGTTGGTCACAGAAACTTTTAACAAGCACTTTCTAATCCTCAATTCTTCTCAACAAAATGTGATAATTCTAGATGGGATATAAAGCCTGCTGGTCTAAAGAGTGCTTAGAGGAGACCACAAAGGCTTGGGAAGTCGGTCAGGTGGAGGCTGGCACAGAATGTGTCAGTGCTGGTACAGACACCACTGGGCCTGCTCTTTGTCCCTGTAGCTTCTGATTTTCATTCTGATGCTGCTGCTTGTGACCTTCTAGCCCAGGAGATCTTCTCTCAGAGAGAAACCCCTGCTGCTATCGGTACCTTCCAATTCCATTGGATAAATTTATAGCATTGTGACATTTGATTACTATCATCTCTGCAAATAGAGTTCAATTGTTTAGGCACATCCTCCAGAGAACCGAAGTTTATCTTTGTGAGTGTGACCACACTTGAAAAGGATGCTACCAGATGGCAAAGCTACCAGATTAGAGAAGACCGATCGACTTTTTCCCTAAGTGACCAATGGGTTCCCACGTTTTGAAATACACTCGTTTTTATATTGAATAGTTTTGATGTTGTTATAATTACCATCCATATTTTTTCCTTCCCCTGAGTAAACAAAGAGTTCTGCTGGCTTTATAAGAAGAGAGAAAGAGACTAGAATGCAAATGTGCATTACCTTTCTCTTGTCAGGACTCTGCAAGCAAACCCACCATCACAAGACACAGCCCTTCTGGTTTGGAGCAGATCACTGAGCCAAAATAAAGTCCTTTTCTCTACAGCTTGTGCATTCTGTGGTATTGTGTCATTAGCCCCAGAAAATGGACTAACACCTGTGGCAGTGCTTAAGGCTCTTCCCTGAGACCAGCTGTGAGCAATGTTCTATTGATATTTTTAGTTCCTTCAAGTTTGATGTTTACTATGCCTTAATTAGGAATTTGCTATGTAACAGCAAGTACATTATCTGAATTTCTTGTTTCACTCATTATTTTTATAAAGAATAGAGTGACTTACAGAGATTTATTTGGAAATAATAGATTCCAAAAGAGTTATCTGGAAGATGTTGTCTTAAAGTACAAATGACATCCAGCAAGTTACCACCATAATTTCCAAAGCATTAAACTTCATGGAGATGTGAATTTGAATAAATGAGTTAATTAAACCTAAAAATAGACAGTATTTAACAATGAAATATTATAGTTAAATTTAACCTAAGGATGGCATACTGCCAAAATGTGACTAGTCTTTTGTATATAAAGTTATATTCACAGGGAGTGTGACTTTAAAAAAAATTACAAACACCATAACTCAACTATTCATAATAAATAATGAAACATGTTATTAAGAAGAACAAGACAAAGAAAACATAAGTAGACTTCTCCTGTTTTCTCATTCTGGCCATCCTGCCACCTCTTCTATAATATGAGGATGATTTTGGGAGTTATTTAATTAGCATCAGCCTTAGTCTATTCGGCTACCAAAACAAAACATCATAAACTAAGAAGGTTAGAAATGACAAGTATTTTATTTCTAGAGGATGGGAAATTGAAGGCCAAGACTAACCTGGTACCTGGCAAGGGTCTGATTTCTGGCTCTTAGGAAGTGCTTTCTCCCTGTCCCATTATATGGTGGAAGGGGCAAGGGACTGCTACGGAATCTCTTTTACCAAGGCACGAATCCCATTATGAGGTCTCCCCTTTCATGACCTAATCATCTCACAAAGCCTTGCCCTCTTCTTCTAACATCTCCTTGAAGGTTTCCATTCGAACATATGAATTTTTAGACAACATAAACATTTGGCTCACAGTAGAATCTTCAAGTAAAAACTTGAAAATGATTCTGGGTATTAGGAAACTTTATGTCTAGACATAGTCCTCTAGGCACAGAGTCTAGTTTATATCCCAGATATATTGCTGTAAGGAGTTATGTACCATCAGAGTCCACTTTATCATACTGACCCTTCTTATTCATCTGTGAGAAATGACTTTGGACTACATAAATTCTAAGGTGTCTTTCAAATATAAAGTTCTAGACTCACATGTTTCTTGAGATTGGATTTATTTTGATATCAAGTTAAATTTAGCATATTATTACTTACACTGTAGTTTTTTTAAATCAGTACAATCAGATGGGATTTTTTTAAAAACGGAATTCCATTTATAATAATCTTCTTAGTGCATAATTTGAATTACTTACAAGATTGTAGATACAATGAATTGATTTGCAGTTATTATCAATATTCTTTACCCAGATATTTTTGTTAGTGTTTAAATAGAACAATAACTTGTCATCATTCAGGTTGGTATTTTCTTCCTTCTCCTTCTCTCAGGTTTTCACAGCGATGGTCCAGTTCACATATGGTATATATACTTCTTATAAAATACCAAGAATCACTATCAAATTCTAGGCAATAAAATCCTTGGCATCTGCATAGGAATAGGTTGGTTAATGAAAATATTTTTGTTATTAGGTGCTGTCGAGTCAGTATCTGACTCATAGTGACCCTACATACAACAGGGGAAACACTATTGTCAGTGCTTCTCTGCTGTTCATAGGGTTTTTGGTGGCGGATTGATTTTTGGGAGTGGGTTGCCAGGTCCATCTCCCAAGCCTATAGCACCTGGTGTTCCCAGGCGGTCTCCCATCCAGGTACTAACCAGGCCTGACCCTGCTTAGCTTCCGAGATCTGATGGGATCAGACGCCACAGGGCTAGGCTGCAGGCTCAATGAAAATATAGAGAATTTAAAAATGTAACAACAGAGACAGTGAAATCCCCATTTAACCAAAATAGAATTATTAATGTGATAAACTTTTCAGAAACTGTAGTTTACACAAGAAAAAAGCAATCATATCACCAGAGTATACCCCCAAATTAATTTCAGAGTATTTAAAAATTAAAGTGAAAAATTTTAGATGAAAATATGTGAGAATATTTTTGTGATCTGGGGAGGTGGTTGTTGTTAAACATGACAGCTTCATCCCAAACTGACAAGCAAATGTATGAATTGTATATATTGTAATTAAAAACTACATACATTATTAAAAAATACAGTTGAAATTTTACTTTTCAGAATCAAAAGTTCAGAATCCAAAGTTTCCATCTCTGAGTTAGTGACTCTACATACTGAATGGACAATTCTACCCCCTAGGATGGCCTCTGAAATTCTCATGTTTATTGAATGACAACCAGGGACTAAGTCCAACTTGTAGATTGCTTTCTCAAGAAAAGTAGTGAAATGAGAGAAGCATTTGTGTATGTTTGAGGGAAGTTTGGGTAGATTTCCCAGCAAGCACACAGTGGTTCTTGGCTGCTCCCTTCAGGTTCAAGGGCCAAATTTGCAATAGGTTCCCTTACTGATGAGACATAGCAGGCCTTTCTCTCAGCCTCCAGCTAGGGGAAGGCACCATAGTCCTTTCTGGCTGTAGTTCTTTGGAGACAGGAGATACACTTTACTAAGAACCTGGACCCTGCCCAGTTATGTTAGGAATCTTCTATTTATTACTCAGAGACCAATTAGATAAGCAAAATTACTAAAATTACTGGTTGTCAGCATTATTGTAGATTTTGTAGAATTATAAGGGCTCTACAGCAGGCCTCCTGTGGAGTGGATGATGCTACTGACTTTTTTTTTTCAACACTTGGAGGTTGAATCCAGGGCCTCACTCATGCTTTGGCAAGTACTCTACCCATGAGCTGCACCTGTGGCCCATTTTGTATATTTTTTATCTTGCAAAAGGGTCTCACTAAGTTACATAGACTGCCTCGGGCCTCGAACTTGTGGTCCTCCTGCCTCAACCTCCGAAGTTGCTAGGATTACAGGTTTGAGCCACTGTGCCTGGCCGCTCCTGAATTGTTATTACTGGGCTTCAGTCAGGAAATAGTATTTTGACAGAGTTACATATAAACTCTAATTCTATGTAGTTAAATTCAGTGTGGTATAAGTCCCTACATTTGATTAGAGGGAATTATTCCAAAAATACCTTTGGCAAGATATCTTGCATTAACTATCCTTTGTTGTTGTTGTTATGTGCCATCAAGTCCAGTCCGACTCATAGCAACCCTCATAGGTTTTTCAATGGCAGACTATTTCGGGATGGCCTTGGGAGTGCATTGCCACATCCTTCTCCCATTTTGTAGTGCTGGGAATCAAACTTGGTACCTCAGAGACTGCAGAGCAGCGCTCTACCAACTGAGCTAAATCCCAGCCCAACTATCCTTTAGAAGTATTTATTTTAAAAGATATGTGTTAATCACCTGTGCATTACTACAATGAAATACTTGAGGCAAGGGATGTAATAAAGATGAAGGTTTATTTAGCTCACAGTTTGGAGACTCAGATCCAAGTCTGGCAACCCCATCAGTTTGGTCCTCTGGTAAAGAAGCAGAATAGCAATGGGAAGTGTATATGTTGAGAACAAGTGGTCACACCTTGATCCAGGAAGCAGAGAGCTAAAGGAAGAGAATGAGACTAGGGTCCCACAATCCCTTTTGAGGGCCAGTGACCTAAGGACCTCCCAGTAGCCTCTAGCTACTAAAGTTCCACGATACCACCTAATGCCACTGCACAGGAACCAAGCCTTTCCATATGGCCCTGTGGGGACACTCATCTGTATCAGTCTATATGATAGCAGTATCTAAGTTAGAATGGGAGACAGACCCGGCAACCCACTCCCAAAAATCTATCCGGCATTGAAAACCCTATGAACAGCAGAGAAGCCTCAACAAAGTGGTTTACCAGTTGTACGTAGGGTCGCTATGAGTTGGATACTGACTTGACGGCACCTAACAACAACAACACAAGTTAGAAGGTTGTCATTGATATGCTGAATGAACTCACTTGAGTTATCTACCTAAATTAGAGGAGTTTGTGTCAATTGATTGCTATCAACAATGTAAAGGCACATCATATACCCACCTGGAACACAGAAATTCCAGTAAGTTCTTTCTATTGTTATATTATAAAACATTATAACTCTTATTTTATTATTCATTATTATTATTACATTGTTATATTATTATTTTATTATTTTATCATTCATTTTTCTTCAGGTTTTTTCTTTCAAAATGTGATAAAACTTTCACCTATGCTTTATATATCAAATTAAAAACCCTGGTATAAAACAAAATGCAAGTTGTCTGCAGAAAATCAACCCAACTTTGGCTAGGATAGTCACTCAAGACTTGTGGTTGTCCATTGGTCACTACTGGCCACATAACTAAACGACACTGTTCCAACAGCCTTAGGATTTTCTTGGAAAACTTCAACTATCCTTGTCTGCTTTGATTTAAACCACCGAGAATGTGCTCAAGTCTTAAGTTGACTGGGCTGACTAAATCTCATCTGTAGGGCTGGTTTACCCCACTTTCCATATTTTCTAGGGAAACATGGAGGTTTTGGTTTGAGAAACTTTCTGAGAATACTCATTGTGTACCTTGGTGATTGCCTCTCTTCCCTCTTTATTCTGCACACTGGAGCGGACAGCTGTCTTTGGAGATTCTTCTAGAAAATACCTTCGGTTGTAATGACTTCTAAGCTGTGAGCTCCATTGGCAGATTCTCTGTGCTGTTTTCTGAGTATGAGCTAGAATGCCTATGATATTCAGCTAACCCCATTGAATGGTTAAGTTCTCTCCATGGCATTTCAGTTCTAAATACAGAGAAAATTAAGTTGTTCCCTGTACAGCGCCTCATTGTTAAGCCACTAAGCATAGTCCCAGATTTAAGGAACACAGGCTGTTAGAGACCTCAGTATGGAAGAGGCTGAGTTGAAAATCTGTCTGACATTGACAAAATAGCAATGATTTTTTTTAATAGCAAATAAAATTTGTAACATAGTACCCTTGAGATTTTAGGCTAAGTCAGTCCTAAGAGTTGCCTTCTTTCTTAATTTACATTTTAAGTACTCATCAAGGTAGAAGGCAATGAATTCAGAAGACAAAGACTAAAATATTCTCATCTCTTGAATCAGGGCAAGATCCTCAAGGTCATATGATGTATTACTACTTTAGAACTTTTAAGATATTGAGGTTTCTTTTCATCCTCAGGGGTTATCAAGCAAACTTGCATGCAGCTTAGAACACAGAAGGTAATAGGTGTTTCACACAGAACAGCTATGAAATGTACAATGAAGTACATCAACAGAGTTTAGAAGAAAACAAAATGAGGGCCAAGGTGATTGGTTCATTTCAGTTTGCATAAGAACATCTGCTTTGTACTTTGTAAATAAATAATTTCTCATCATTTTCATCTCATTTCTTGTGTCAACATATGGGTGTTCCTTAAAATTTTGCTAAATGGCATGGCACATGCTTGTAAGGCCAGTGATTCAAGAGGTGGAGGCATGAGGATCACAAGTTTGAGGCCAGAGGCAGCCTGTGCAATTTAACAAGACCTTGTTTGAAAATCAAAAATAGAAAGGGAGCTGGGCCTGCAGGTCAGTGGGAGAGCAGTTGCCTACCATCCTGGGCCCTGGGCCCTGGGCCCTGGGTTCAAACTCCTAGTACTGAAAAAAAACAGCCTATGTGTGTGTGTGTGTGTGTGTGTGTGTGTACGTATACAGGTGTATAGCAATATTGGTGTATATATATCTCTATATATCTATATGTATGAAAATATTGAAAATATTGCTTTTGAAATATGAAAATATTGGTGTTGTTGTTGTTAGGTGCCCTTTAGTCAAGTCCAACTCACAGAGACTGTCATAGTGTTTTCAATGGTGGATTGTTTCAGGAATGGATTTTCAGGTCCTTCTCCCTAGCCTTGCAGCACCTTGTATTCCCAGGTGGTCCCCCATTCAAAGACTAACCAGGCCGACTCTGCTCAGCTTCCAAAATCAGATGATATTGGATGCCAGGGTGCTGTGGCTGCAGACATGGAAAATATTATTAAAAATAAAATTTGAAAGACAAATCCTGATAAATGTTATCATTCTGACTTTATTTTTACAAATGAATTTAACATAGTAGACCTGTGTCCATTGCCTTGAGAGAGGAGGTGAGAAAGGAGAAGTGGAGAGGAAGACCCTAGAAAGATGGCTAGAGATGCGTGGTGGCATGCTAAGGACATAGTGTGACTGAGGCTGAGGGAGGAAAGGCTCTGTCATGTGAGGCTTCCAAGCGATCCGGTGGATTGGCAGGGGTAGCAGCAGAAGATGGTGCCTTGAGGACAGCAATGCAGGTGTTAAGAAAATCACCATTTAAACAGAGCCACCGTGGAATCATATCTTTTTTTAAAACTCTTGTTCTTTCTGCTATAGCATCTTGCTGCTCAGCACTAAAAGTGTTTGTACTACATTGTTACAGCATGTAGAAGTAAGTATTTTTTCCAGTTTATCAGCTATGAAAAGAAAGTGACTGTTTGATGTCAGATTTCTGTAAAAATAAACTAAAATGCAGAAATTTAATATGTGAAATAAATTTCATCCAGGAACATAGGAATTCATAGTGAAGTAACTTCCTTGTTTGACATTGTCATGCAGAAGTCAGGCTAACATAAGGCAGAGAAAGGCTAAGTGCCTCATACTGAGATATACTGTACCGTCTTAGTCATATTAGGATGTCACTTTACACCATGTTACAAAGCTCAGCTTTTAGCAAAGTGGGAAATTGATGGTCCTTATGTATACTATCAGTATATGTAATCCAGAATATTAAGACCAAATTTATTTTAAAATAACAAAGTTTATTCATTGTGGAGATGAAACCAATAGCAAATGATTTAGTAAAGTGTGTAATGGGGCTGGGATTTAGCTCAGTGGGTAGAGCGCTGCGCTGCAGTCTCTGAGGCCTCGAGTTCAATTCCCAGCACCGCAAAAATGGGAGAAGGACCTGGCAATCCACTCCCAAGGCAATCCCGAAGCACTCAGCCATTGAAAACCCTATGAGGGTCACTATGAATTGGATACCTACTCGACGGCACCTAACAACAACAACAACAACATAATGAAATGAATAAAGCTCATTTTTAAAGATTGTTTACTGAAAGCCATCTTAAAAATAGGCACATAGAATTAATTTCATTTGAGGCTATACACAGTGAACATTTTGACTATTGAATTTTGCTTGTATTAAAAGCAGAGCCCAAGTACCTCTTCTGAGACATGGAAAATTAGTTGCTGAATGTTGTGTTGTGGATTTTTCTGCCTAAATTTTAGGCACTGGCATATATAATTTGAAGTCCCAGTCTACAGTAAGACTATACAACTTTAGGAAATTTCTTGGATAAGTCAACCAAAGTTTCATTGCGTTTCACAGTTGTTAAAGATGCTTTAAAAATACATGTACTCTACAAAAGTATATATAAGTATCTACATGGTTAAACAACTATATCTACCTATATGTAACAGTTAAATATGCATTTATATATAATTTTTATATATAAGCAGTATAACCATGACTATAGCAATCTATTCATAGGTATATAAAGACCATATGTAGTCATATTCTTGAGGAAGATCATTATGATTGATCAAATGTGCAAAAACCAATTTTACAAAAATTGTACTTAAGCAATATGATTCTATGGAGATAGCAACTTGTTCCTTCAATTTGCTCTTGAAAACCCCAGTGGACAGTAAATGCAAGGAACTCAGCAGTTTAATGTGTGAAATGAATTTCATAGAAAATTTTGGATATGCAAGGCTGATTTTGGCTCACAGAGATGTAGGTTCTAAACCATGCCTTAGATGCTAAGGACATTTGTACATGTGCTTTCTTTCTTTCCATGGTGAATGGGTTCTAGTGAGGTATACTATCTAAAGTGAGGTATAGTATTTAAAGTAAAGTAGTAGCAACCAGAATCTCTGTACACTAGTCCCACTTTTTTATCATGGGAGTACTGTTAACCTCACCAAAAGTCATTTCTCTCATATATGGAAATGTGAGGTTGTCTCCCACTTCCTTTACCTTGTGTCCTGTATTGTACTATGTCATTCTATGTTGAGTTTGGGTAATTCACTATTTTACTTGTTCCTCTAACTGCAGAATAGTTGTGTAAAGCTAAGATGGTTTTGGAAAACAAATATTTACTGCCTAACATGCTTTTAATAATGTGGTATTTGAATAAATACTATTTGTTTGAGGCAGAGTACATACATCTTTTTAAAACAAATTTAATAGGATACTTTCTCTTAGTTCAAGCTTAAATTATTATACATTTTGCATTACAGTCCTTCAGAAAGGCAATGAATATATTTATCTATATTTAGCTTCTTTTAGCCTCAAATTAAGCTGGTTATTGAAAAGTATAACTGACTCAAATCTGGACAGTTTTGTTCATCCCCGTTAATGACTGAAATGTCATTGAAATAAAAGTTCCTCCTTTGAAAAAGTAGAATTAAATTAATGGTCATAATTCTTTTTACTTAACACTTAAATTTCTATTCTGATCCCACATGCTAAGAAAAACGAGTACTGAACTTGCAATTTCTCAATGTAGACTATTACAAAGACTACATTTTGGACAGAATTCAGAACTAAAAAAAATGCCACTTTTGCTAGTATGTCCATATGGATTCAAAAGCCCATCCTCTGACAGTCTGGACATAGAGATCCCAAAGCTTGTGGTCACATCATCGCAGCATTGCTTGTCCTGTGTAGCCATTTACATTGATCTACAGCAAGTGTAAGGAAAGATTCTCCCTGCCAGGGGTATTCAGTGATAACAGTTAGTTGTTTTCTATGTATGGCTACTTCTTGTAAGGAGCTCTCTAAAAGCTCCTGCACTATTATATGCATTTCAAAAGTAGAATTAGAGATCAGAACCATGAGTGCAATTTTATTTGAGTCAGCCTGGATCACATACCAGGTGTAGCAATAGCTAATTTTCTAAATTTGGACACTTCAACTCTGTAAGCTTCTCTTTATTTATAGGTCCTATATAAGCAATAACACCTATCAAAAATATTTTTGGAGAATTCAATACCATAAGGTATCATCAATGTATGGCTACTAGGATGTATGTGATCTGTTTTTCCGTTCTTGCCTTTTCATTTGGAAAGCAGTGATTCTTAATATGCCATTCATCTTTTAGATGATGCTGGTTAGGGTGAGCATTTGAGGCTGGTACAATGATGAAGAACATCCACTTACCAACATGGGAGAACCCATTGCCTTCATGAGACTGGATGCCTTGAAGAATGTTCTGATATTTTTAGATGTGTCCGAAATTAGAACTCCACTCACAGAGTTCAAAGTAATTGTGAAGTCAAAGTGGGTCAATATATGAGAATAATTGCTGCAACAGACTTGCAGGGTGGCTGTAACAGAAGCATCTCTGGTCCTTTCCAATCTCAGATGACCATAAAAGCAGCTTGTCCATTCTTGACAACAAAACTTTTTACAAAGTAACTTCCCACTGAAAGCCCAGCTTGCTGTAGGTATAAAATAAAAGCTTGTCGTGATAACTGCAACTTAATTTTTAGGCTGATTTCACAGTCAACGTGGAGAAATGTTTTCAATAATATAAAGAACCTTGCAAGCCACTTAAGGTATACCTAGGGCTGAGGTTTAGCTCAGTTGGTAGAGCAGTGCTCTGCCCTCTGAGGGCCCTGGTTCAATCCCCAGCACCACAGAAGTGGGAGAAGGATGTGATGATCCACTCCTGAAGCAAGCCCTAAACAATCAGCCATTAAAAACTCCCATGAGGCTTGCTGTGAGTCAGACTCGACTCCATGGTGCCTAACAACAATAATGTATACCTACTATTTAATTATTTATCATTTATGTATTTATTTATTTGTCCCAAAATAATTATTGAGCTTATGTTTTGTGTCAGGTACTGCTCTAATTGACACAAATGATTAACAAAGCTCTGCCTTTATGCAATTAATTTTATAGTTTGATACAGATGATAAACAAGCCAAATAGCATGTAGCATATCAAATGATGATAAGGGTTGTGACTTCAACTCATTCTATTCCAATGAAAATTTTCATTAACTGATTTTTAAAATTACTATTTTTATAGGATAGAATAGGTTTATTAAATATAATACAGCTTATAGCCCTACCACTGTGGTATCAGATCCCATCAGATCTCAGAAGGTAAGCAGGGTGCAGCCTGGTTAGTACTTGGATGGAAGACCACCTGGGAACACCAGATACTGTAGGCTTGGGAGAAGGACCTGGCAACCCACTCCCAAAAATCAATCCGCCATTGAAAACCCTATGAATAGCAGAGAATAACTGACAATAGTGTTTCACCTGTTGTGCGTAGGGTTGCTATGAACTAGACATCGACTTGATGGCACCTAAAAACAACAAAAAGATAATACACCTTTAAGGAAGAATTACAGGCAAATTAAGGCACCTGAAGACACTTAGCTAGCTCTGCAAAGGAACTTGGGAAAATCAGCATTCCCAGGGTGAGTCGGCATAAAGATATCTCTATTCCCTGGAAGAAGGTAAAGAAGCCAGAGAACAGGGAACTTAAGCAGACTTTTAGAAGGAAAGATGCCTTGGATACAGAAGATAGCAAGCCCAAGAGGAGAGAAAGGTAAGCAGGTGGTTGTTGGAGAAAGAAGAGCAGAGAAGAAGAGGGAAAGAAAGATAGGGTGAGAAAGGAACCGAGAAAGAGCTAAAATTACTTTCTCTCTCCTAATTTTCTCTACCTCCTAGAAATATTTAAACTTCTATTTCAACTAAACCTGTCTGAAGGCTTCATCTTTGGATCTCTTCTCTCTGGTCATACCCTCTTATTTCATACCTAGATTAGAGGATTGATACATGCAAAGAACTTCAAACAGGTGCCCCTATCTCTTTGCTGAACTCCATGTTCCTACAGCCCAGTGCCTGGAAAGTACTCCTTTGGAAAACCATGAAGCATCTTGGAAAAGAAAGTGTGATTTGCTCTCTCAAACCTGTTCTTTCCCATATCTTGTGCGGCGTTATGAATCTGCTCAGCAGGCATGATCTTGAGCTAATGCTAGACCTGCTCACTTTGCTTATCTTACGCTGTAAGGCACCGTGTAGTTTCGATGCTGGTTTCTCTGTCTCACAGAATTTTTGGATGGCAGAAGGGAAAGGGCTGTATGATCATCTACATCTCTTCCGTGGTTCAGAGCAAATCAGGAGGTCTGTACAAGTTATGAAACTTGTTAGATTGTGGCAGCTTCCTCCTAGTATACTTCTTCTATACCCAGGGGAGGATGAGAACCTGTCTAAAATCGATCACCACATTGCCAGGGGAAATGTCACATCAAGGAGGCATGTAAAAATTGAAGAAGAAGTCAGCAAAGCCCAGGTGGCATTGGCAAGGAAGGTCTGACAAAGGAAAGAGTTGAAGCTATCGCTTGAAAAATCGACGGCGGCTTCACAGGACAGCACAGTTTTTCAGGTTGGAGTAAGAAGTAGTTCAGGGTCCCCCAGGTGAAGCCCTCAAGATGGTTGATGTCTTGTGCACATTTGACGATGTTGCAACTTCTTTTCCATCTCGACCCTTCTTTCACTCATAGGTATGATGCATCCTTTCTTTCCTCATCTCAAAAGCTACGTTTTTTCTTTTTTCCTTAATACTTTGGATCTCTTTGTGTTTGTTTTACCAAGTGATTAGAAGTGAGGTCATAGAGATTTTGTGAACAAATCCCTCAAATCTGAATCTACTAAATAATGCAATTGTTCTAAATTCAACCATGACAAGCAGCGTGGCAGGCTACACGACGTGGAGAAAAGAAAAAACTAGTGTGCTTGTGAGAAAAAAATTAATATTTGAAGAAGAGAAACGCCTGTCCAGCCCCATCACCATTTTATGGTCTGACTTTGTCAAATCTGAAGTTAGGCAGATCTATTTGAGATACATAAGTGATTTTCCTCTTAGTTAATGCTGAGGTTGTTTTCTGAAGACTCATAATGTGAAGGCTACAACAAGCCACAGGATCATCATCCTGCCATCTGTTGCAGCTGATTTGCAGTTCTCACATGCTTCTCATTGTTCTCAACGAGCTGTTAACAAACTGCCAATTAATAGTGAAAACGTAACAGATGTAGGAAGTTTCTGTACTAAGGAAGTGAGATGAGGGATCAGTATATCATGGAATCAATTACTGGTGATTTGTGGCAATTCCCAGCCTACCTTCTGCGAGAGGGTAAAGTTTTTGTTCTGTTTTGTGTTCTGCACTGTGGGTTGAACCAGTGCCTTGCACTTGTCAGGCAATGCTCTACCACTGAGTTGCATTTCTAGCCCCTTTTACTTTTTTTGTTTTGAGGCACGGTCTCATTCAGTTGCACAGGCTGCCTCTGGCCTTGAACTTATGATCCTTCTGCCTCAGCATCTAGAGTCACTGGAATTACATGTGTGTACCACTGTACCCAGTCTTTTTTATTTGTTGGTGTGTTTGTTCACTTTTGTAATTTTGGGGTTTGAACCCAGGGCCTTATACGTGCCAGGAAAGTGCTCTATCACTGAGTTGCCCTTCCAGCCCTTTTTTATTTTTATTTTGAGACAGGATCTCACTAATTTTTGCAGGCTGCCTGTAGCTTCAAACCTGTGATCCTCCTGTCTCCACCTTCTGAGTCACTGGGATTACAGGCAGGTGTCACCCACCCAACACAGATGGGTTAATTTTTAAAGATGTAATAATGATATCCCTGGATCCAGTTTTTGTTGTTGTTAGTTGCCATCGAATTTGGCCTGACTCATAGTGACCCTGTATACAACAGGTTGAAGCATTCCTCCACACTCCCCGGCACAATGACAGTACTTCTCTGCTGTTCACAGGGATTTTGGTGGCTGATTGCTTTGAGATTGTTTCAAGAGTGGGCTGCTAGGTCCTTCTCCCATTTTAGTGGTGCTGGGGATGGAACCCAGGGCCTCAGAGCCTGTAGAGCAAGCACTCTATCAACTGAGCTAAACCCCAGCCACCTTGGATCCAGTAGCTAAAGAGAAATAAGATGACAGTAATTGCTTTCTGAGTATCCATGAAGAAGAGTCATGCTTTTGTTCAGTTGGCTATTTGATAACTATATAATTGGATTCAATTATATTTCTTAGTGATATTTCAGTGGAGAAAAGATTGAAGGAACCTAGTTACAAAAGATAAACACCAAGACTAGTCTTGGTCTTGTATGTTCTATTTAGATATTCAGTCTACACAGCTGAGCTCAAATGCCTATCTGTAAAAGAAATCAGAATTCTCATAAGGAAGAAAAAGTTATCTGGCTTTTTTTTGTTTTCAATATTTGGGGGTTGAATTCAGGGCCTCACCCATATTTTGCAAGCACTCCACCACTGAGCCACACCCCTATCACATTTTTTACACTTTATTTGGAGACAAGGTCTAAGTTATGCCACCTGAGTTTGGCCTCAAACATGTGATCCTTCTGCCTCTGCCTCCCGAGGTGCTGGGATTATAGGTACGGACCACTATGCCCAGCTATCTGACTTTTAATATTAGTTCTCTTCAGCTTTATCTGTGATGCCACGTGAAAGAACTCCAGTTATGCAACTTGTTGAAATTAAGCATATGTATTATTTTATGTAACTGTTATTAAGAGACTTTAGATTGATGAAAAGAATTAATTATAAATAATAAAAGAGATGGAGATTAAGTGGTAAAAATAGGTTACATAAACTGCCGAATGTCACTTTACAATAGGATACCTTCTGAGAAATTCATCATTAGGTAATTTTCCTGCTTGTGAGAACATTGTAGAGTGTTCTTAAACAAATCTGGCTGGTACAGCTGAACTATACACCTGGGCTGAATTCACATATAGTAAAGAATACTACTCCCAAGCTATAAATCTATATAACATGTTATTGTACTGAATACTGTAGGCAGTGTAACACAATGATAAAGCATTTGTATATCTAAACAGAGCTGGACATAGAAAAGGTACAGTAAGAAAATAAGGTATAAAAGATACAACATGGTACACCTATGCAGAGAATGTACCTTGAATAGAGCTTGCAATGGCTCCCAGTGAGTCAATGAGTGGGTGGTGAGGGAAGATGAGGGCCTAGAACATTCTAGTATTTCACTGTAGACTTTAAAAACACTGTACACTTGGGTGACAGTGTATGTCTAAAAAGTTTTGTTCTTGAATAATAAATTAACTTTCACATAATGTAACATTTACTATTTACACACTTTAATTTTTCTTAGCTTTTTGACCCTTGTAATAACACTTCATTTAGAAGACAAATACATTGTATAGCTGTACTAAAATATTTTCTAAAATAAAGACAGTAGACACATGGTCATTTATCATCTTTATCAAATATGATGCATTGTATATAATTATGTGTGCTGTACTTTGATATGAATGCTACTACAATAGGTTTTTCTTTACACCAGCATCACCACAAATGCATGACTAATGTACTGTGCTATCATGGTAAGACGGTTACAAAGTTATCAGGCAGCAGAAGCCTCCCAGTTTCTTATCATCTTATAGGGCCACTAGCACATATGTAGCCCAATGACCGAAATGTTCTCATGCAGTGCATGACTGTACTGCACTAAAGACATGTAGACCAATTTACTGTAATCTATTGTTGTTGTTGTGTTATTAGGTGCCATCGGGTGGTATCCAACTCATCTAGACCCTACGTACAACAGGTGAAACACTTTGTCAGTGCTTCTTTGCTATTCATAGGGTTTTCAATGATGGATTGATTTTTGGGAGTGGATTGCCAGGTCCTTCTTCCAAGCCTACAGTATCTGGTGTTCCCATGCAGTCTCCCATCTAAGTACTAACCAGGCTCAGCCCTGCTTACCTTCTGAGATCTGATGGGATTGGATGTCACAGGGCTACAGCTGCAGGCTATAAACTATTAGTGGCCTGGAACTAGCTATGCAGCTCCTGCAGGTCTCAAACTTACTAGGTAGCTCAGCATTCCTTGAACGTGTTGCAATCCAATTTGCCTCAGCCATAGAGTGCTGAGATTACCTGCATGTGCCAGGATTCTTGGCTAACTTTTAGTGAAACTTAAGGAGCTATTTCTAGCTTCTTGCATCTTGACAGATAATATATTATAGGAGAAGACTGTTCTAATTATTAATGTGTTGAATTTCACTTACCAAAGATTAGTGAGATTTTTGTAATGTATTAAAATTAACTATTAATTTGTCCTGCATTTTATAATGGATGAAATATTGGTAGCCATTGGAATGAGAGTCTGTGTGTGGGTGGGTTTATAGACTCATACAAAGAGCAAGAGAAAAAGAGTGCAGGAGGGAAAGGGAGAGGACAGAGAAAGGAAACCTCAAAGGAGCACTGTTTGGGAATATTTGCCTTCACTTATACCAAACTCGTGACAGGACAGGGTGATTTCATTACTCTCCCGGTTGAAAACAGAGACAGCATAAGTTTTCAGGTGTGTGTGGAGACTGTGCCTTCATTTGAGCTGCTACTTTTTGCTTTATTGTTGAGCTCTTTCTTAGATTTAAAATATATCATCTAGTTGTCTTATAAACAAATATTACCTCTGAGAGAAAGATTAGACTATACATCAAAATGACGGAAAAGAGATGGATTGTAAAGGAAAGTATTTAGTTTTCTTGGGTTAGTTTTCACATGCATTGCAGCAGTAGTGAAATAGGAATCGTGTTCAGTATCATCCAACTGCGAGGATACATGATCATTCCTTTACCTACAAATGTGAGAGAGCATTCATTTATGCTTGAGTTTCTTGAGTGTCTAGTAGGCAACAGGCTGCCTGCTACACACAAGTGCTATAATGCTGAAAAAATGAAAACACACAAAATTAACCAAATCCTTCCAATCATGAAGTTTGGAGAAGACAGATACATAATCTAGCAGTGATGATCAGCATGTTTCAAAAGGTCATATTAAGGATGCATAATTCCAAGTTGTTGTTGTTGTTAGGTGCCCTCAAGTCAGTGTCTGATTAATATCGACCCTATGTACAACAGATGAAACACTATTGTCATGCTTCTCTGCTATTCATAGGGTTGTGAATGGCTGATTGTTTTTTGGGAGTGGGTGGCTGGGTCTTTCTCCCAAGCCTACAGCACCTGGTATTCCCCGGGCGGTCTCCCATCCAAGTGCTAACTAGGTCCAACTCTGTATAGCTTCCGAGATTTGAGGGGATTGGAGGCCACAGTGGCACAGCTGCAGGCATAATTACAAGTTGTTGTTGTTACTAGGCGCCTTCAAGTCATGTCTGACTCATAGCAACCCTCAGAGTTTTCAATGGCTCATTATTTGGGGATTGCCATGTCCTTCTCCCATTTTTGCAGTGCTGGGACTCGAACCTGGGACCTCAGACACTGCAGAGTGGTGCTCTATCAACTGAGCTAAATCTCAGCCCCATAATTATAAGTAGATATTCTAAAATGAAGGAAATGGATCTATGAGAACAAGTAACTGAGTAACTCAAACCTGGTGTTATAGTGAGGGAGATATTTGATATGTGAAAGTCTTTGAGTGACAAACAGAAAAAGAGAGGTGTGTTTCAAGTGAAATCCAAACAGCTTATAAAAGCCTTATGGCAGAAATGGACAAAGCAACTTTAAAGAACTAAATGAAGCTTTCTGTGGTGAGAAAAGACATTGAGTAGAGAGAAACACACAGAGCCCAGACTCTCGGTCACCAGTAGGTGAAGACACTCATCTACTCATCTATAGTATAAGTGTGATAGACACCAAGTGGCTGCTGCTTTTAAAAATAAAAATAAAAAAGAGGAACAGCCAGCAGATGACTTGTAAGAAAGGGATTAGGAATGCCCAAGAGTTTTGGTAACATGATGGTACTGATTGACCATGATAGAGTTAAAAGTTACCTTGAGGGAGAGATGGAGGGGGAAGAATGACTGAAGAGGATTAGGATAAGAAAAGGGATAGAACTTTATGTATGTGTGCATATATGTCTATATGTATGTATGTGTGTGTATTAATGTGCATATATATGTATATGTGCATATATATATATGTATGTATATTTGTTGTTGTTGTTGTCATCGGGTACCATCTAGTCAGGTCCAACCTATAGCTATCCTACATACAAGAGAATGAAACACTCTCAGACACTGTGCCATGCCTGGCACTATTGTCAGTACTTCTCTGCTATTCCTAGAGTTCTCAATGGTTGATTGTCTCAAGAGTGGGCTGCCAGTTCCTTCTTCCTAGCCTGCAGCATCTGGTTTTCCCAGGCTATCTCCTATCCAAGGACTAATCAGGCCCAATCCTGCTTAGCCTCAGAAATCAAATGGGATCCAATGCCAGGGTGCTATGGCTGTATGTGTGTGTATGTGTGTAATGTGGGGCTTGAGTTTAGCTGAGTTGGTAGAGAGATGCTCTGTGCTCTCTCAGGTCCAGGGTCTAATCCCCAGGACCACAAAAATGAGAGAAGGATGTGTCAATCCACTCCTGAAGCAACCCCGAGAAACAATTAGCTATTGAAAACCATATGAAGAGCAGAAAAGAGCGTAGTGCCAGGCATGGCACAGTGCTGGGGAGTGTTTCATTCTGGTGTACACGAGTCGGGCCTGACTTAATGGTACCGAACAACAGCAGCATGTATAATGCAGTCAGAAAATTGAGAAAGCATAAGAAACAAATTTTCTTAAAATATGGGTGATTTCAGCATGTTTATACATGGAAGAAACTAAAGAGGAGTTTAAGATGCAGCAAAGAGCAAGGATGATTAATTGGTTAAGTTTCTTAAGAAGACAAACTTATAAATTGACTTTAGTCAGAAAGAAAGAACTCCTCTCGTGTCCTAGTAGGGAAGGAGGAATGCTGGGAAATGTGGTAAAATGGAAAACAGTTGAACTCAAAGCATAAGCCTATATGTTTTGAAAAGGGCTTAGACCATGATACGTGTATGCATTTTATAACTCTTCTGGTCCAACTAAAGCATAGGACAATAGAAAAAGCATAAGTTTTTAGTGGAAACCACTTATAAAGCAAACTTTTAGGAAATTGCCTTTTAAATACTACTGGGAAGAATTCATTGATAGCTCAATATAATCCATCTCCATAACTTTTTTTGTACTCTATTAAGTGCCTACCAAAGAAGACTGCCTGCAGCCATAGCCCTGTGGCATCGGATCCCGTCAGATCTCGGAAGCTAAGCAGGGTCAGGCCTGGTTAGTACCTGGATGGGAGACCGCCTGGGAACACCAGAAGTTGTAGGCTTGGGAGAAGGACCTGGCAAACCCCTCCCAAAAATCAATCTGGCATTGAAAACCCTATGAACAGCAGAGAAGCACTGACAATAGTGTTTCCCCTGTTGTACGGAGGGTCGCTATGAGTCGGATACCGACTCGACGGCACCTAACAACAACAAAGAAGACTATCTTATTAACCTCGCATCAATCTTGCCAGTGAATTGCAATAGCTATAGTTTTTTTTTTTTTTTGAGGTTTACTCATCAAACACATTCAAAGAGGCAGTCAAGACTTATAAATAAGCCAGGCATAGTGGTGCATGCTTATAATCCTAGCACTTGGGAGGCTGAGGCTAGAGGATCACATAGCAAGTTCCAGGGCAGCCCTAGATATATAGTAAGACCTATCTCAGGAAACAAAATAAAACAAACAACAAGATCAAAACAGACATAAGTATATTAATAATTGCATTCTGCCTGGATACTTAGAAAATTAGCTATGATTTATTATTTTTTCTTTCAACATACTTTTTATTAACTTCTCCCTCATGCCTGTTTACCAGGCCCTATATTTCTTCTTATTTCATGTTATGTGAGGCTGTTTAAATGAAAGGGGAAAAAAAAGTATTTGTTAGATCAAAGGGATAATCTTTATTTGGAGATGCCTGATTATTGTGGATTCAGCTGAGAAATGCCAAGTTTTTATTAGATTTATGGAAATTTCTGTGTGATTTTGAATATTTCTTAATGTATTACATAGTTTCATTTTCTCTGATTATTGGAATTTTAATCTTGACAGGAGAAAATCAATAAGGATGTTTAAGTGCTGGTCAGCTGTTTTGCTTCTTGGATTCGTTTTTCTGGAGTCAGAAGGAAGACCAGCAAAAGAAGCAGGACATGGCCTTAAATCCTACCAACCTCTAATAAGACTGCGACATAAGGTACAGTGGACATTGAATCTGCTCATAGTGCTACCAGAAGCAATTAGTTATCTGGTTTATTAGTCATTTAAGAGCACTGTTTTCAGAATATGCTTTTAATAATTTCCATTTTATAAAAAATGAACATTTTAAATAGGAAATAGCAGCAAACTTGGAAATTCACACTTTTGGGAATTAAATACCTGATGAAGAACAGAAATGGGCTGATTAAAAAACATATCATTACAGTTTGCAAGCAGTAGCAGTAATGGATTTATATAAGTAAATAAAATGTTAAGACCTAACCAATCTATTCAACTTCTACCTTTTTCATTAATTATTAATTTTACATTTAGAATGTTTTCACCTAAAAACAAAGCGTTATGTTGTGATTTTGTCATAAAGATAAAATATCTATACTGTCTGCAAATATATAGATTGGCAGAAAGAACTGGCTTGCACAGAGATTAGTAGATATTTCCTCAAAAATATAAAAATAAACTTAAAGGTATTTGTTGGGCAAATACTTCTTTATGTTAGTATTTTCAAGTACAAAATAAATTGATATTTAGGCATGTTGTGAATCATATAAACTAAATACTTATAATAAACTAGTTCTTTCATTTTAGTAATAGTCAATAACACTATAAATAATATACTCCGGGAGTATTTTTAAATCAAATCAAATAACAGTATAACACAAATTTTGTTCTTATATAAAATAGAAAAAGTACAAAAAATGACATGCCAATCATGAGGGAAATTTTTATTTATTTGTAAAAATTTTTATGCTACTTGTCCTTAAGGAAGACTTTTGAATTTTTTCCCTTACATTCAATGCATGATATTGACATACATTGCATATATTTTTGCTGAAAAATTTCCATAATTGTCAAGATATTTTGGTAAAACAGCTAACCTTTAGTGAAATTTTTATGTCACCAAACACTAGGTTAGGCTCTTACATATATAATTTTATTTAATCTTCAAAATAATCTCATGATTTTAAGACATATCTATTTTCATTTTATAGATGAAAGATTAAGTCTTGGATTAAAAGTTTTCCTTAATGTAGATAGTTATTAGATACCATATATTCTCAGATCTAATCTGTACTCTTTCAATAATTTTAGAGGGCTAAAATATCAGATGTGGATTATAATCACATGTGGATAAGATTCACAATCGAGAGCTGATTTGGAGGAAAATTATAGAATCTCTGTACATATTGTAAAAATAATACAGTGCAATAATTTAGGATTAGATTCTGTGTGGATTAGATTCAAGTGAGTGTGTGTGTGTGTGAGTGTGTGTGTGTGTGTGTGTGTGTGTGTTGGCTAGCAATAAAGCTAGGTTTGATAAGCAGGAAAAAGAAAGTAAAAGCCTGAAAACAAAGCTCCGTGTCATAAATTCTTGTACAAATTAACCATGTAAAAGTAAGCAAGTTTTTATAGTTCATAGTCTGGATATGTACAACTGGAGAACTAGCCTTAATCCATGTTCTTCCACAATCAGTACTATCCCCTATCTCAAAAACTAATAATCAGTTTTATGCCCCACTTCCAAAGTTATAAAATACTAACTCTTCAAAATCAGTGTTTGTACTCAGAATATATTACTAATGCAACAGTTTGCCTCAAAATGTTACATAACCAGTGAACATTTATGATATGATATTGTCTACCCTAAATTCCATATCTTGAGATCAAGGGTTATGCTCTTCTCATCCTTTTATTCCTGGTACCATGAACAAACTAGATATCACTTAATTAAATTGTTGTCAGAAAAACGACTGGTACAATACATGATTATGCTTTTCTGATTGTTTCTCTGCAAAATACAATACCACAGGTTTTTGTGCATCTGTGCATACATTTATAAACAAATTCTTGTCAACTGAATTTAGATATTTGAATAGAAATATGCATTGCTATGAATTTAATAGCTTTAAAGAAAAGAAATGACAACAGTGAGTCGAATTTATTTGAGAAGTACTGATACCCCCCAAAATGGTTTCAGTTACCTCCCAAAGTTTCCATCTTTGTTTTTATTTTTAAAGTTAGAAGCAATACACGATTGTTTGTATTTACAAGCACAGAGCAGAGATTGCCATTGTAAGACCTAACGTTCAAGCAGCTTTGGGTAGAAGTAAGATTAAGTTATAAAAGGTACCTAGCAAGTGTGTGTGTGTGTGTGTGTGTGTGTGTGTGTGTGTGTGTAAGAGAGAGAGAGAGAGAGAGAGAGAGAGAGAGGGAGAGGGAGAGGTGGGGCGTGGGGGGGAGGGAGAGAGAGAAAAGGTATTTTTTTTTTAACAGGAGTGAAGAGTTCTGCAAGATACCTTCTACTCTTATGAACTCCTCCTTGATTCTCCAGAACTACTTTCCCTTTCTTCTCTGAGATTTTAAAGATTATATTGCAGCCTTTATTTTGTTATCATAGGTCACTATTAGGATCCAGAAATACCTGGTCACTCTTTTATACCCTATTACCTTCCTCATAATGCTCATATGCTGCTTTATTGGTGAAGACTTTACAAACCTCAGATGCAATAAAGTAGCCATAAGCATTCCCTGTCTTTCCTTTGTAACTTCCATCCTTGAAGTGTAACACTGTTTATCAACACATATATTTCACTTATTAATTTCTTGGATATTTCCTACCATTAGGATGTAGATAATATGTGTATCATATATTTGTATTTGAATAATCAATTAAGAGAATTTCCTATCATTTATCAGAATAAAATTTATAGTATAATGCTTTAAATTTTAAGTTAATTTCATAACATTATATAAATTAATTTTGTCTAATTTGCAACTAATATAAATATCTACAGCTTTATAAGTCTGAGATCATGCAAGGAGAAACAAGGAGATTTTCCATTTGAGTTAGGTTTCATCAATATTAAATTTAGTTGTTGACTAGAAAAGCCTAAAATATATAACAAGCACAATAGATCTTTAAGTCTGACTAGCCATGTGCCATAATTTCCTAGATAAATGTCTTGACTTTGAATCTATACAAATTCATGTGTAGAACTCATTTTTATCAGATATTTATGTGCCATTTGCATATAGAATTCATGTTAAGAGCAAATAGTGAAACTTGGAGTATATTTGTCAGGTTACATTGAAATATTGCAGATATAAACATATACATGCATATTTTATTGCTCGCAACTATATGTACCAAAAGTATGATGAAATTTTCTCTGTATCTTTCAGTAAAAATGAATAGCACATAAACTTGTTAGGCTGATCAAAGAAATTGTAATTATAGTCCACAGATACATGTTTGAGGGAGCTGATCATGTGTTTTACCAATGTATTTAGCCAGCAATGTTTGTTTATGGAATGTTATGTGAAGCAATTCGTTAGCACTGTAGAATTATGAGATGCAATCATTAAATCCAAATCCCTAAAATGGTGGTTTTATATATTTGCTTTTATTTATTACTTATTTAAACATTGCCTGCTTATATTGTGTGAGATGATTTCATACACATTCATATTTGTCATTAAATCATATAGAAGTCCTGGGATGGAGGGAGTGCTATTCATACTTGTTCAAATGACATTACTAAAACAAAGAGGTAAAGTAACATTCCCAAGGACAATGATTGTTGTTATTAGGTGCCATCGAGTCGGTGTCCAACTCATAGCGACCCTATGTACAACAGGGAAAACACTACTGTCAATGCTTCCCTGCTATTCGTAGGGTTTTCAATGGCAGATTGATTTTTGGGAGGGGGTTGCAGGGTCCTTCTCCCAAGCCTACAGTATCTGGTGTTCCCAGGAGGTCTCCCATACAGGTACTAACCAGGCCCGACCCTGCTTAGCTTCCCAGATCTGATGGGATTGGAAGCCACAGTGCTATGGCTGCAGGCAAGGACAACAGAAGGCAGTAGCTAAACTCAATGAGATAAGAGGCAGGTGGAAGCCAAGGTTGGCTAGAGAGGAAGAAAAGGGACCAGACAAAATGATGATAGCAAAGAAGCATAACACTGATGGAAGGGAGAAATATCTGCTGTTCACTGTTTCTCTTATCCCACCATAAGCAAAATGACAGTGTCCTCATAATCTCTTCTGAAATAAGTTATCACCTCTGGGTGATGGCTGTACCCCTAGTTTAGGCCAAGCTCCCTGAGGGTGCACTGGAAAACAGTAATGACCACCTTGATTTCTGGTTTGTGACCAAGAATATGACTTGAAAGCACAGTGAAGTGAATGAGACTAGAGTTTCTCCTCAGGTGCTGGGCTCTGGGTCCCTAGGTCCCCAGACCCAGGAATAAATGCACACATAGCAAAAGCAAGCGAGAACAAAGATAGACAAAGCTCTCATATGAACAGAGGGAGTCCCCACTGGGTGGCCAAGGTGCAGCTGTTGCTTTGGGGTTTTTATGTCTCTTTCTTTGTGCTGGACTTTTGGAGCTAGCTTTAGTAGATTGTTTCTCAGTTAGGGGGTCCCTGTATGTTGGCTCAATAGCGTTAAAGGGCAGATGGTGGATTAGCTACGTGACTGCCAGCCAGGTCATGGGACTTGTTTTTCTTAGAAGAATGGGACTTGATCTGGTGACTGTTCACCACCATTCCTTTGGAGAATGGGACTCAGGACAATGAAACTCATGTGATCTGACAGAAACTTAGGTGACCTAATTGGTTGTCAACTGCCTTGCCTCAGTAGTTCCCCATTTCCAGGCCACATTTCCCTGAACCTTCCTGAAATTAAATTCAGTAACTGCTATCATAACTATGGACTGCCTTGAACACTTATGAAGATGGTTCCTAGAGTCTCCAAAATTTTAAGCCGTCTCTAGGATTGGTGTATTCAGAGTAGTACATATGGAACTAGACTAAACGCTGTCACTATGCATGTATTACTACTAGCTGTGTTTTGTGCATTAGGTCCTTTAGTTATGTGAATATTCCCACAGGGAAATGGTTTTATTGTTATTTTATACATAATGAAACTGGAGTCCACAGATGCTTGTTGTTAACTTCTGTCAAGTTGAGTCCGAATCATAGCGACCCTATGTAGGGTTTTCAATGGCTGATAGTTTCAGGAGTGGGCTGCCAGGTCCTTCTCCCTAGCCTGCAGCATCTGATATTCCCATGTGGTCTCTTATCCAAAGACTAACCAGGCTGACCCTGCTTAGCTTCTGAGATGAGATAGGGATAAGATGCAAGGGTAGTATGGTTGCAGACCTCACAGATGTGTAGATATTTAGTGTTTATTTAATATCATGTGCCTAGAAAAATAGGCAGTTGTTGTTGTTAGGTAATGTCAGGTCAAGTCCGTCTCACTGTGACCCAATGTACAACAGAATGAAGGAGGCACTATAATCTGACAGTGCTTCTCTGCTCTCCACAGGGTTTTCATAGTTGATTGTTTCTAGAGTGGGCCAGGCCTTTCTCCCATTCTTGCAATGCTGGGGATTGAACCCAGGGCCTCAGAGTACATAAAGAAATGCACTCTACCAACTGAGCTAAACCTCAGCCCCAGAGAGACAATAGGATTCAGAAACACACACAGTATAAATTATTTGATGAGCTGGGCACAGTGGTGCATGCCTATAATCCCAGTGACTTGAGGGGCTGAGGTAAGAGGATCACAAGTTTGAGACCATCGGCAGACCACATAACTTAGCGAGACTGTATCTCAAAATAAAAAGTTAGAGATGGACTGGTGATGCAGCTAGGTGTTACAGTGCTTGCCCTAGCCTGCGTGAAGCCCTGCGTTCAATTCCTCAGTAGCACTAAATAAATAAACAAACAAACAAACAAACAAACAAATAAATAAATAAAGTAGATTACAAAATGAGTAGTTTTCATAGGAATTTGACCTGGGCACCATGCATTTCCCATTTTCTCTATATTCTGGTAACATGCTAAATAGGATAATATGCCTTGGTTCCATGATGGTGGGGTGGGACCGTATGTCTGGTTGTGTTATTCCTGCCTTGCCAGGCAGCTCCTTCTTTTTCCATCTTCCTGTTGTTCTCCCTTGCTTCCCTCTCCTGAGCCCTGACCCAAGCACCTCTGCATGCTACCTGGTCAAAATGCACTAAGAAAGCCTGGTTTACATCATGAAGGTCTACAAAAAACAAGATGTTAGATCCAGTGGAGCCAGGCTGGATCAAACTGACTTGGCACCATCTTGGGCCATGATTGTCCCCAGATTTATTAACATCTCATTGTACTTCATCTCCATACTAAATTTCACCCGTGACATCAGTGCCATGGCCATTCACAATGTCCATGACAACTCCTGGAATGGACCAAACATGGTGGGTGGGGGACAGAATTCTTGGAGACATAGTGGCATCTTCCAGGAAAAGTCATAAATATTACACCCACTTATTAAATTCTCTGACCCTCCTCATTCTAAGAAAGTGGATAACCTCACTTCTTTTACCTGCTGGGCAGTTGGCACTGATCAGAGTGCTTAACTCAGTTCCTGCCCTTCATGGCACTGAATAAAGTCCTATCTCTTTGCTCCAATGACCTCTTGTGTGGCTCTTGGCTCTGCTCCAGGGGGTTAAAGAACCAAGATTTGGCTGGGAGAAAACTGGGTAACAATTGGAGCCAATAAATTTGGGGCAGAAGAGCCACGGAATGAATTGAAAGAGCATTGAGATGAATATTTTACAATAACTGTAAAATCTTCCAGAACTCTTTTTCTTCCACTAGCATGGCAAGCAGTATCTGTTCAAGGTGGTGGCTGCTTAATCATTGAAATATCTAAATGACTATGATGAATAAAACACCCTGGTAATTAGAGACTGCCATGCAACAGGTATGAAAGAAAGAATTTTGTTATTTTAAGCCAGTGAGATTTGGATGTTTGTTATCTGAACATATCCCAAGCTTATTATCACAAATAAAGACAGAAGTAGGTTTTCTGTAGCACTTAAACCCATAACCACGAAGTCACAAATCCTGTGTTGCTTTTTCCATACCTTTTTGATATCCTGTTTTGTTTTCATCCTCGTCTTTTATTATCCTCATTTCTTCCTTATTCTTTTTTCTCCATACTTCTTGCTTGATTATAATTTCCCATCACAATTTAACCTCCAGTTGTATTATAATTCTGTAATACATATAAACTACTATGTCAGCATATTAGCATGCACCTTAATTGGCTGACTGTAAATCCTCTTTGGGTCAGTACCTTAAATCTTACAAACCTTTACTTATGTACAACATTGACCACACTGGTATATCATTTGCTGATGAAGGAAATCAAAGTTAGGCGTGTGGACAGATATTTTAAGGACAGGAATGTTCTTTGAATATATCTAGTATGACCGTGTAAGTCTTTAAAGTGCTTGTATCTCTCTGTGCCCAGGGAATACTATGTCCAACTTTATAGTGCAGAGATATCTCGGCAAATCTGAATAGATTTATGATTCTTTTCCCTCAAAATGTTTGTGAGGGTAGTTACTTTGCCATTGGGGCAAAGAGTGTGCGTAATTTATTAATTGCATAAAGTGTTGCTGTTCACAGCAGTACATCATAATTCAGAGAAGTTATTTGTGGGGTATAATTAGTTTTTCTTTTTGGTAGCAAAAGTGTGATAGGTATGGCTTGTTGAAAAGTAGCAGGACAGAACTCCATGGGAAGTGATAAACATTTTTTTAAAAATCAAAATTCTCACTATTCGAATAACTGAGGAAGAAAGGTTACACCCCTTCTGACACAGCTGACTGCGGACAGGAAGTTTAAGGGCAGATCCTTTAAAGTGCTGATGTATTGTTCAAGAGGTCACAAACAATTTGGACTACCATTTGAGAACAAAGCTGTTGGGATGAGAGGAGTTAATAGGTAGAGCTGTAAGGAATTAGTTGATTAAATGTTAAGGAACATCCAAATTCATATACATTGGTAGGTTTATCTCTTATAAAGGCTGAACATAATCAAACTTCAGAATTGCTTCGAATAAAATTGTGTTTGAAAAAGAATGTTTTTGAACTTTTCCTGATGAATGCAATCTCAGTTCTGACACCATCCCGTTTCCAATTATTGGTTGTATAAGAACTATTAAAGAGTAGCTGAAAAACTGGAGTCCTGGGTTCATAAAGTCAAGGTGCTGGTAACAATCCCATACTCTTTCTAAATAGGAATGTGGCAGGGTGGCTAAGGCCCTGAAAGAATGGTCCCTGTGGGGTTGGCATTTCTATCTCATGCTGAGATCTGGAAGCCTTTGCACCCAGAGGAGGCCTCCCTCCCAGAAAGACTTCTGTAGCTCAGATAGCCTGTCTTACAGCTAAAACCACATATTTCCTAGCATTTGTTTGTTTCAGCTCTTCTATAAAAGAAGAAACATTGCTAGAGGAAAGCCAAAGAGAAACCTCAAATCCCTTTCTCTTACCAGTTTAACTAAAGTATAAACTGATCCTTTTTCTCTTCACCAATTTCTATTTCCTAATTTTCTTTTGGAATGTAGAGAAAGTGAAGCGGGAGGCTGAGGCAGGAAGATTGCAAGTTTGAGGCCAGAGGAAGCCTGAACAATTTACGAAGAGCCTATCTCAGAATAAAAGATAAAATAGTGGCTGGGGTACAGCTCAGTAGTAGAGCACTTGCCTACTATGTGGGAGGCCCTGAGTTTAACCCCCAACTACTAGGACAAAAGTAAAAAGCACCACATATCATTTAAACAAGGTCATACACACAGAATATTCAGCCCTCAGATGTATCTATATCTTTAATTTCAGGCATATACATAGGGTGTCAAGCACAATAACCTAAAACAATAGCTGTTTATTTAACCAGAGATCTAAAGTGATTATTAAAAATCTTTAAAACAGATAAGCAAGCCCTTTTTATTTAGATTTACTTTCTCTAAGCAATTAAAACCCAGTATATGGCAGAAAACACCAGGAATTATCTTAATAAAACATACAATCTTTGTTCTTTAAGCCAGTTTTTATAAATGTCACTAAGAGCAGAACAACATATTAAGAATGCCTTCATGTTTTAGACATAAAGAGTCAGGTTCTAATTTTACATGAGTAGCAGTCTTGGAGATATTCCTGTTTTCTCTTACCAAGAAATTTACATTAATTTATCTGCTAAGGGTTTGTTGAAGTCCTATGAACAAAAAGGAATTGGGGCTAACTTAATCATTTCAGTGTACATAAGCACTCACTTATCTATAAGCTAATTTGGTACCATGCAGACAACGTACAACCGTAAGCTCCCATATACACACAGATGGGCAAAGATGCTCTCCTTCTCCTTTTCTTATCTCAGAAAGGGCTTAAGATGAAAAGGCCTAGACTCAGAACTAGCTGTCTAGAGTGCAAGGGAGGAAATAATAGGAGAGAGAGTTTTTAGACTTTTAGAAAGCTTTAGAAAACAGCAAGGTTAAGATGAGAAATCTAGATAAGTGCAGCAACAAAACATATACATTACCAAAGCGAGACCCTGATGCCAGAAAATTTCCCTGAACGGCCTCACAGGACCACCAGCTGCCTGGTTTCTGACAGTATTAGCAGGATCCAGGGTCCTGCATTACCACACCCCCATGGAGGGGTCCCAGGAAATTGCAGCAAACCTCGGTTTTGGTCTCCTTTATGAATGATTTCACAAACGGACCCAGAAAAGAACTTAGAAGATGGCTTATTTTAGAACTAAAAGGAGAGCCAGAGAAGATAGGCTTGAGGTGAGCAGGCTGGGGCCACAGCCAGCATAGAGAGAGAAAAGCAGGGCGGGGAGGTAGGTCAGCCTGAGGAGAGGGGAGATGGATAGGTAGAGAGAGAATGTTATGCTTCCTGATATAGAAAGCAAAAAGCAGACAGGTTCTGCAGTGCATTTATGTGTATGTGTTGGAATTTAGGAATTATATAGGTCCATCACTGAGGTTGTGGACATCTCTGAATATCTATATAGACTACAGACAGCTACAGACATCTGTGGACTTCTGTAGGTAGTTCTGACCAACCCAAATGCTGCAGACAATAGGACATTGCAAAGACAGCTTGGTATTGTGGACTAGAAACTGCTGAGAACTGTGGGCACTGAGGATTCTGGACACTGCAGCTAGGGGAGGGACTTTAGAGGTTGTTTTAAGTCCCTATTTCATTAACCCCCATGTGTCTGTCAGCTTGGCATGCTGTGGGGGCTTGTAGGTTGCTGTGATGCTGAAAGCTAGGCCACTCATATTTCAGATACCAGCAGGACTACACATGCCCATGGTGGACAGGTTTCACTTGAGCTTCCAGACTAAGACAGACTTGGGAGAAGGACCCAGAGTCTCACTCCCAAAACAATTAGCCATTGAAAATCCTATGACTCAAAAAAAAAAAAAAGTTTAATAAAATGGGCCTTCTCTCTTTAAAAAAGAATACCCTATGACTAGCAGACAAACCAAATACAGTGCTGGAAAATGGTTCCCTAGGCTGGAAGGCATTCAAAATATGACTGGGAAAGAGTTGCCTCCTCAAAGTAGAGTCGACCTTAACAACGGGAATGGAGTAAAGCCCCAAGGACCTCCTTTTGCTGATGTGGTATGAGTAAAAATGAGAAGAGATTGGCTGCAACACTGGGCTCAAACAAAAATGATTTTGTGCATGGCACAGTCTCAAGTAGTGTTTCGTTGTGTTGTACATAGGTTCATGATAGTCAGATTCCATTGCAGGGCACCCAGAAGCAATTTCAGAGGACAAATATTCCTCCCCTCTCTTTGATCTTGTCTTCAAGAATGTTGAGTTTCTCCCACCCCTCAGTCTAGGCTGGCCTGTCTCAGCTGTAGCACTGGTCTCTCTGTTTGTCACAAGAGGAGTCTTGCCTGGGCCATACATGAAGGCACCTGTGGCCTTCATACACAGAATATTGGTTATAGATTAGACCCTTTGTAAAGGTACTAAAGGTCACAGAACAGGTTGTCTGAAAGAGAGTGTTATTTCCTAGTGACCACATCACTTGTAAAGATATTCTGTATGAGGAATCACCTACCATCAGACCATGGCCTTTGTCTCAGGAAGTTTACATTGACATTCACATTACAGGAGGCTGGGAAGCACATGGATGAGCTGGGAGGTATATGGCCGCAGAGGCCTCTATTCGCTGTCTTCCTGCCTATTATATCCCTGTAACAATAGGAGCCCCATGTTTGCTGAATGGATTATTCTCATCCTGCCAAAAGTGAGCCCCCTGGTGCTGGGGAGGAGCTATCACAACAGAAGTATCTCTCCAGCCTCTCATGCCTGAGTTCTCCAAAGGGGTCAGCCATCCTCAGTCCCTGTCATTTGGGCAAGCATCTCTGCCTTGCTTACTGTGGATACCAAGAAATGAAAAAAAGCACCCCCTTATTTTTAATTATATCTTTCTTGCTACTTGCTAACAAATTAAAACTTTCCTGTCAGATACAGGACAAAAGCAAAAGAAACAAAAAAGCTCAAGAGTGAACTCTCAAACTTTTGAGACTATGCCTATCAGATACACCCAAATGTCTCAAAAGAGCGCCATACAGGACAAGAATATACATTTTCCTTTTGGACAAAAGGCAAATTCCAAATTCCAACCCAAAACAAGTTTCATGGGAATTCTATCCCTCTTAAACTTTATTCCACAATAGCAGTACTCTATAACCAATTAGAATGGCTGTTTAAGCCTCCCACCAGCTGGCACCGCAAAGTGATCAGAGGGGAGTCTTGATAGCTATCAAGCCTCAAATGTAGAGATAAAGATTTCCCCATCTTTAGGAACTTGTAGCATAAAGATTTTTGATAAACTTATATGCTCAGAATTTTATATGTGTATCAGGCTTAATACAATTTTATAATTTAACAATTATATGTATTTAAATACTCCTGGAAAGGTAAAACTCAGATATCTCTTAATCATGAGCCAGAGTATTTTAAAAAACTTAGCAGATCTAAATACTGTACATTTTTAAAAATACATGATAACAAATGAAGAGTACCTCAATTTATAAAAGTATAAATCTATCAGATCTATGACTCGACTGTTTAAAGTACATTTAAGACAGAGTAAAATAAATTAAGTTCATCTGCTTTTACTCTAAACTTTTGTCATAAATCATGTTGTTTCTCCTTTTAAAATAGGCTTTCATCCATTCCCTTTTATAAGCCTTTAGTATGGCAGCAATGACTTGATTTCAAAATGACTCATTTTTTCTTTAGTCTTCAGTACATTAGAGTGCACTCTCAGATCATAAAAGTATACCAGTCAGCAAGAATTCTCCCTAGAAGGGACTGAGGTGCTTAGTACACAAATCATAATAAAAATTTCTCTAACATTCTGTACTCAAGTCGTGGTAGAGATTGCCCAAAGAATCTCAAGCTGGACTTCAGACAATAGTGTTTTCCAAAACAGAATCTAATGGCTGCTATTCATCCCCAGAATATGGAATCCACTCCATGCAAGAACAGAACTGAATGGCTGATATTCAGCCCCAGATGTAGAATTTTTTATTCCACAAGAGACTCAAATAAGCCCCTAAAAATGACAGGAGTGGACAGAAGTTACAAATTTCCTGGCTAGGAGCCAAGGTCTGGACCGTGAGAATTTTTTAGAAATTTTCCAAATCACAAAACCAGACGGTCAACTTGATCTTCAAACAAAAACCAGGTCAAAAAATAAAAGTCATTGTCTTTCATTAATTTGTCCATGAGATGTGTGTATAAGAAGCCAATGGTGCGCTGGGAGAGAAGGGAAATCCTGGATCCTGGCTGCTGCTGGGACTTTCTCTGCAGTTCACCCAAGGGGCCCGCTGACTATGGGCTTGCCAAAAATTCTGTGTGAACACTCAGGTTTATGACTCACTGTTTCAGTTTCCTTGCATTCCAAAAGAAAATTATAAAACAGAAATTGGTGAAGAAAAATTAACTTATTAATACCTTAGACAAACTAAGGAGAACAAAGGATTTTTTTTATAGAAAAGCTGAAACTTATGAAATACAAAAGCCAGAAAATATGTAGATTTAGCTATGAGAAAGGCTATCTGAACTGTTAAAATCTTTCTGGATGGGAGGCTCCCTCCTGGTGCCAATTCTTCCAGCTCTCACCACGGACCTCCTGGAGAACTTTCAGCCTGGTGAGGGTCCATTCTTCCAAGGCCTCTATAGTGTTACAGAAAGGACAAATCTAAGAAATCACCTGAGTTTTAGCAAAAATGCTTCCATAGTCACTTAAGAGGACTAAACAGGTAGAGATTTTTGCAAAAGGTTCAGGTATGCAAGATGAACAACTTCTAGAGATCAATATACAACATGGTGGCTGCAGTTAACAGTAATTTATTATATCGTTAATATTTCATGAGAAGGCCAATCTTTAATGGTCTCAGCACACACATAAACACACACACAAATGATAAACATGTGAGATCATAAATACGTTAATTAGCTTCATGGTAATGATTGTTTCATTATGTATATGTATATCCAAACATCCACTTATACACCTTACATACACATAATTTTTTGTCAATTATGTGTCAAAAAAAAAAAAACTGAGGAAAAAGATAATGTGGACAACAGAAACTTCTCATTAGAAATGGCTTCTACTTAGGTTGCTAACAGGTTAGATGCTTTCCTAATGTTATAATTCTCATACTAAAAACTTGAAAGGGACTCTATATTATAAGGATAATTCTGTTGACAAGTGGTAATTCCTCAGAGCTCCTCTGTCCTCTTTGTCTTCCAAACACTGGCAGATCAGAGGAAAATATGTGTAAACTTTGCTTCAGTGAATGACTCTGAATACTCTCAAGTATTGTGAAATGTCTGAAATTTTATCATCTTCACAGCTAATAAGTTCACCTGCTACACAAAATTTCATGAATAATAACAGAAGATACAATACTCCTGGGTCAGAAACAACACTTTCGTGTTCACAGCAATAGCTGTAGCCAGAGTAACAACATTTGAACTAGTTCTCTGAGCCCAATTTCCACAGGATAATGGAAAGGTGGCCAGGCTACACTGGCACACATCCTAGAACATATCACACAAGGAAGTTTGTGAGTCGAGGATCAATAGAACTATTGTATGGGCCATATGTGTATCTGTTTTTTGGAACAGAGAGATAGTATCTCTGTTATATTGTTGTTGTTGTTAGGTGCCGTCAAATCAAGTCTGACTCATAGCGATCCAATATACAGCAGATCAAAACACTTTCCAATTCTGTGCCAGCCACATGATCTTATTTGTGTTTAAGACCATTGTTGCAGACACTGTGTCAATCCATCTGGTGGAGGGTTTTCCGTTTTTGCATTGACCTGCCACTCTCCCAAACATGATGTCTTTCTCCAGGGATTGATCTCTCCTGACTATATGTCCAAAATACATAAGATGCAGTCTAGCCATCCTTGCTTCCAAGGAGCACTCTGGTTGCACTTCTTCTAGGACAGATCTGTTCTTTGGGCAGTCCATGGTATATTCAATAGACATTTCCAGCACCATAATTCAAAAGCATCAATTCTTTTCCTGTTTCCCTTGTTCAATATCCAGCTTTCACAACCATATGATATGACTGAAAATATCATGGCATGAGTTGGATCCACCTTCGTCTTCAATGTGACATCTTTACTTTTCAATACTGTAAAGAGCTCTGGATGGGTATATAATCTATGCCTCACAAGGCTATAACACACTTCTGTTGCTATGGGGGGAGGAATTTTCTCTGTGTTCCAAAATGTTTTACTATATAAATATTCTTGAATAGAGAATCAAAAGCAAACAGCAGTCAATGTGGAGAAACAAAAGACTCACAGCTGAATTATCTTCCACTGGGTATTGAAAGCATCTCCTATGACACTCAGGAAGTTAGAAATGACACGAAATAAATATGAAGCCCAAACTAAATGCTATGTGAGCAAAGTTGATCTGAAAAACAACTACCTGTCTATAGTTTATTCTACCTTTTACATGGTTAACTTTGCCCTTTTCACAAACTTAAAGAAAGTAAAATGTTTTGTTGACTTTTGCATGTGTTGTTTGCATGTTTGCTCTTTCCGTCCATGGTTTGTTTGCTCATCTGGAGAAAACTGGCATTCAGTGTGCTGATTTAATTTGCTTAAGAAAACAAGTAAATAAACAAATATATCTGATGTCTAAAATTTTCAAGATAAGACATCCTACAGAGAGTTGTCTTTTGATACCTTTGAGAAAGAATTCCCAGGTTGATAATCTTCTTACTGGTGTGTAGGTGGTGTGCAAAAGGATGCTCCTTTAGACCTCTATGACCCTACATTAAAATATTTTGCTTAAAGCCTTAAAAGTAGCTATCGCTTGAAAAGTGAACACTACTTTTTTTGAAGAACTAGCTTTGAAGTGCTAAAAATGTGATGTGTTATTCTATTTATATCTGTTCAATAAAAATATAACAACTAGTCAAAATTAAATTTTTATAGTACACAGAGCCAAGCTTGCTTGTCAGTATTCTAGAACTCTATATACACCATCCTTGGGCATATATTATATTTTCTAACACTCAAATGTGGATTTTTTAACTACCTAAGTCACAATATTTTCTCTTTTCTCTTACCCTACTTGGTGTGTGTGTGTGTGTGTGTGTGTGTGTGTGTGTGTGTGTGTGCATGTGTGTACACTTTTAAATTGTATATGACTTTATCTCTCTTCCTGGGAACAGTCATTGATCTTTTCACTGACAAAGATGCCCCAGACTATTAGGACATAGGTTCAGCAAAATATGTTCATTTTCTTCTGAGTAACTTCCAGCCATTCTTATCATTAGATCTAGTTGTCTTTCCTTGCAATTTTTGTGGGAAAGATCATGCAATACCATAATGAGAGCAATCAGCTGGGGAGATTCTCTCAGACCCATGACTCTCTGAGTTGTGTTGTTGCAACTGGGTGCCCCAACGCTTGCACCATGCAAAGAGCTGAAGCCGAGGAACAGAGCTTCACACTTAGGAGTGGTGAAAACAAGGCAGGTTTATTTCTAGGGGAAGGGGAAGGGTAGGTCGTTGCTGGTTGGGATAGAGAAGGGAGATGGGGAAAGAAAGCACTCAGTTGATGTCCCTGCTGCTGGGGCAGGGGCTCATTGGTGTCCTTGCTCTCCCGGTCCACAGTCTTCACCACTGCAGAGGCCCTGAGCTTGACTCTCAAAGGCTTGCCTCCTGAAGCACTCGATCTATTGGTGTTGGAGATAGTGAAGAGGAGGAGGAGGAGAAGATCTGACAGATGCAGGCAAGGCAGGTGAAGGCAAGCATGCAGGCAGGTCGGTTGAAGGATGAAGGCAGGATCAGGGTAGGCTGAAGGCTAGGTGGGTCAGGTGAGTGCAGGCCTCTGGTCCTCATAGGGCCAGAGGACAAGCAGGCAGATTCCAGATGAAGGTCAAAATGAGCTGTTAGACTCAGGGGTAGGGGACTTTTATTCACTTAGGCCAACTGTCAAGGAATAACAGCTGGCCAATCAAGGAAGGGCTTGCGGGCATTATGAGGGCAAGGGCTTAGCCAATCAAGTCACAGGGAAACCTGAGGCAACCAGTACCATCTTGGCTCACTGGATGGGAGAGGGAGGAGTGATATAGCCAGATGTGGAGCAAAGATGACCTGTTGCCATCTTGCCCCATAGGGTTGAATGGGGGCAAGTGGCCTGGATGTAGGGTAAGGGTCAACTGCCCTGGAGGATAGAGTTGGGTCCTCCAGGAGGGCTAGAAGGGCCCCAGGGACTTGCCACATTATGGTACCTTCTATCCCCCTGGGAACCCAAAACAGCAATCCACCTGAATCTGTATTAATCAACCATACTTTACTACCATATATTCGAAAATAAACTAGACCTGTGATTATATTTAGCAGATTTCCACGTGGATACTCTAAATATGTATGTGTAAGTCAAAAGGGTGATGAGTGGAGAATAAATGAGCAAAGACATATTCATCTAATCTTTAAAATTAATATATTGGCAAGCTGGCATTTGCAGTTATAACTTTAATATGTAAATTTGTTTCCAGAGTTTTATGGCAAAACCCCCAGTGCCAAGAGTCTCAACAAACAAGGTTTGGCCACCCATCCCAGCATACACATTAAAAAGATGAGAAGTGGTTAAAGGCAAAGGAGATTTAATTGAAGTTGCCATTTTGGGAAGAACATATAAAGCGTTCACTGACCCCAAGTCCACCTTCAGTGGGCTGGCATGAGCTTTAGGTTTAAGTGGAGGAAGAATTGTGGCAGGGAGCAAAAAATATGCATAATTAAACAGTCTCAGTCAAAGAGTGTTCAGGTTGATCATTTTCTCAGTTATGGTTGGTTCTGCAGGTGGTTGGAAAAAGTCTTGCTTGCTTGAGGGGAAAAGTCAGTTCTCACGAGGTGATGTTTCCTGCTTAGGGTGGATCTCATCATGGGGTGATCTGTCTGCAAGGGTCTGCTATTTGCAGACTTAACTCAGTTGGTAGAGCATCGCTCTGCAGTCTCTGAGATGCCAGGTTTGAGTCCCAGCACCACAAAGATGGGAAAAGGATGTGGCAATCCACACCTAAGGCAATTCCGAAACAATCAGCCATTGAAAACACTGTGAGAGTCACTATGAGTTGGATACTACTCAAGGGCACCTAACAAGGCGACTGCAGGTTTAGAATAATTACTGACTCCCATATGCCTCTTGGGCTGGGGTTTGGCTCAGTTGATAGAGTGCCACTCTGAACTCCCTGAGGCCCTGGGTTCTATAACCAGCACTGAAAAAATGGGAGAAGAACGTGCCAATCCACTCCCGAAGCAATCTGAAAACAATCAGCCATTGAAAATTCTATGAGGGCCAGGCATGGTGGTGCATGCCTGTAATCCCAGTGACTTGGGAGGCAGAGGCAGGAGGATTGCAAATTTGAGACTAGAAGCAGTCTGTGTAATTTAGCAAGACCCTGTCTCAAAAAATGTAAAGAAACGGGCTGAGGGTGCAACTCAGTGGTCCAGCACTTGCAAAACATGCAAGCACAAGACCCTGGGTTCAACCCTCAGGTCTGACAAAAAAAAAAAAAAGAAAAAGAAAGAAAGAAAGAAAGAAAGAAAGAAAGAAAGAAAGAAAGAGAAAGAAAGAAAACTCTGTGAGGATCACTGTAAGTTGGATCCAACTCCATGGCACCTAACAACAATGACAATGACAAACGCTGTTTAACATCCCTCTCAGCCTTTTTGTCTCTGTGTATTTTCTTTGGTGATTGTATAAGTACAGGTCTTTTGCCTATTTTATAATTGAATTATTAGATTTCTTCCTGAGTTTTTAAAGTACATTTTATGTTTTGGATAGCTCTCCTTTTAAGATATCTTCTGCAAATATTTTCTCCCAAACTGTGGCTTTTCTTCTTGTTTTCTTGACAGTATCTTTTTACATAGCTAATGTTTTTAATTTTAATGAAGTGCAACTTGTCTATGATTTCTCTCATGGGTGATGCCTCTAGTGTTGTATTTAAATCATCATTACTGGACACAGTGACACATGTCTACAACTGCAGCATTCAGAAGCTGAGGCAGCAAGATCTACTGGGCAACAAAGTGAGGTCAGGTTGAGCTACATATTTAGACCTTGTCTCCAAAAATAAAGTAAATAAAATAAAATACTAAATAAATAGTTATTATACTCAAGTCATCTAGATTTTCTTCTATATTATCTTCTAAGAGTTGCAGAGTGTTATGTTTCACATTCACTTCTAGAATCTAAATTTCATTTTGTGAAGTTTTTGAAATGTTTTATTTTGCGAAGTTCTATTTTGCATTATTTTTGTGAAATGTTTATTGCCTGCCTTTATATTCTTTTCCTCTTACTTTTTGCCTATGGGTGTCCAATTGTTTTAGAAACACTTATTGAATGGGCTCTCTTTGCCCTATTGTATTGCTTTTGCTTCTGCATCATAGATTGGTTGCTTATATGTATATGGGTCTCTTATGCAATCTCTACTATGTTGTCTCGATGTACTTGATTATTCTTTTACCAATACTAGACTTGGCAGAAGGACCTGGCAATCCACTCCCAAGGCAATCCTGAAATAGTCAGCCATTGAAAACCCTATGAGGGTCGCTATGAGTCGGATACCGACTCGACGGCACCTAACAACAACAACATGCAATCTCTACCATGTTGTCTTGATGTACTTGATTATTCTTTTACCAATACTAGACTTGGCAGAAGGACCTGGAAACTCACTCCCAAAGAACAATAAACCACTGAAAACCCTATGAATACCTCAGAAGCACTAACAATACTGTTCCGCCTGTTATCTAGCGTCGCTATGAGTCGGACACTAACTTGTCAGCACCTAACAACAACGATACTAGACTGTCTTGATTACTGTAGCCTTATAGTAAGATATGAAATTTGGGTGGTCTCGGTACTCTGAATTCTTCTCCATCAGTATTCAGTTAACTAGACTGGTGTTTTCAGCTATCCATATAAACTTAGAGTCTGTTTATTGCTTTATGCAAATGAACTTTCCGAGATTCTGACTGGGGTTATACTGAATCATTTTGCATTGAGTCATTGTACCTCAGTCATTTTCCATGCAATAGAAAGCCCTGATTATGTGCATGCTCTCTGAATTTTGACAGATATACTCATTTGTGCAACAAGTGTCAAAATATAGATACATGAGGTTATGGAATGTCTCCATCTCCTGAGAATATTTCTTCAGAACTTCTCCCTGAAATCTGTTTCCATTCCTGCACAAAGGCCATATTTCTCACTATAGTATAGATTTGTATGTTCTAGAATTTCATGTAAATAGATTTTCATAATACTTCAACTCAGAATGATGTTATTGAGATTTATCTATGGTGAGTTGTCCATCAACAGTACATTACGTTTTTATTGCTGAGTAGTATTCCTCTGCCTACAGCTATACCACCCTGGCATCTGATTGCATCTGATCTTGGAAACTAAGCAGGGTTGACCTAGTTAGTCTTTGGATGGGAGACTGCACGGGAATACCAGGTGCTGTACACTTGGGAGAAGGACCCAACAGCCCATTTCTGAAACAATCTGCCATTGAAAACACTCTGAATAGCAGAGAAGTACTAACAATAGTTCAGTGCACAGAGACCAGTGTTGGGTAGTGTTTCCTTTGTTGTTCATAGGGTTGTTATGAATATGACCTGAATTGATGGCACCTGACAACAATAATTACTGCTCCATGTGGATATATTTCATTTTTTGTTTATTTAAACCCATTTTCCCATTCATGGAAACTTTCCTATGATGTTCATGAGTAAAGATACCATAAACATTCTTTTACAAGTATTTTTTGTGGCCACATATTTTCATTTTCCTTGGTTCCATATTAAAAATGAATGGCTGGAGCTGGGTGTGGGTGTGCATGCCTGTAATCCCAGTGGCTCGGGAAGCGGAGGCAGGAGGCTTGCAAGTTCAAGACCAGAGGGAGTCTGCATAACTTAGCAAGACCCTGTCTCAAAAAGTGAAAAAAAATGGACTGAGGGTGCAGCTCAATGGTCCAGCACTTGCAGAGCATGCAAGCACGAGGCCCTGGGTTCAATCCTCAGTACTGCAAAAAAAAAAAAAAAAAAAAAAAAAGGATGGTTGGTTCATAGATAGGTACTTTTTAAAAATAAGAATCAAAAGTTTTTGTAAAGTATATGGATGATTTTAAATTCTCAACAGTAATGCATGGTATTTTTAGCTGTTCCACACTTTTGGCCATATTTGCCATTCTTAATCTTTTTAATTTGAATCATTTGGAATAACGCATAGTTGAATCCACTGTAGTTTAATTTGAATTTTCTTGATGATCAGTGACATTGAACATCTTTTCATTTGCATACTTTCCTCTCTTAACCTTTCTTTTAAAAAGTGTCTCTTAAATTTTTTTGCCTGTTGTTTTTGCAATTTGTTTTCCTTTTTGTTATTCACTTGTTGAGGTGCTTTACATTTCATCTGTACTTTACAGTATATAGAACCACTATATAGAACTATTTAGTTTATATTTTTTAAGATTTCTAATGCTATTGTCATATTAACATGATTTCATAGAAAACAATGTTGATTAACACAACAAAATGACCTATACTTAGGCATAAATTGTAAGAGTTTAGCAATAATAATTATTATTATCAAAACAATAACATAACATAAATTAGATATGACAATGTTGTTGTTAGGTGCCATTGAGTAGGGCCCAATTCATAGCAAACCTAGAGTTTAGCAATAATAATTATTATTATCAAAACAATAACAACATAAATTAGATATGACAATGTTGTTGTTAGGTGCCATTGAGTAGGGCCCAATTCATAGCAAACCTCACAGGGTTTTCATTGGCTGTTTTGGGATTACTTTGGGAGTGGATTGCCATGTCTTTCCCATGAGGTATGACAGTGGTAATGGTATATTTCATTCCAATACACTTGAAGATTTTATGTATAGATATGTCTGTATATGTACATATATATATATATATACATATGTATATATATGAATATATTGAATTTATTTAATTGATGTTCTATTTTTTAAAAGTGTAAGAATTTCCTCTCCTCTGTTGTAATCAACTGATGAGCAATGATAATCAATCACACCTATTTTAGGATCCAAAACACTACATGTGTAGTATATCTTTGTACCTCATTTTCCCAAGATCAATTATACAAATGAGAAATGTCAGAAAAATATTGAAAAGATGAAATTAAGTCTCCAATTTGGAAAAGAAGCAATGAAAGAATATATAACTGTCCCAATGAAAAAAATCTTTTTTTATCATTGATTTTTGGGCTTTAACAAGTTTTAAACAGAAGTAACTGTTTCATTTTAAATGAATTCTGATTTTCTGTCAGTATTACAAAAATATGACAAGCATTAATACAGTTTCAAGAATACCTCACTCATGGTTGAATATCAAGTGGCTGTAGCTGCATGGGTTTATTTCTGGATCCCCCATTATATTTCACTGGCTACATGTCTGTTTTTGTGCCACATTGGAGAAAAGACAGCCTCTTGAACAAATGGTGTTGGGAAAGCTGAATATCCACGTGAATAAGAATGAGACAATATCCCCATCTCTCACCCTGTCCAAAAATCAATTCAGTGGATCAAAGACCTTTATGTAAGACCTGAAGCTGCTAGAGAAAAACATAGGGAAAGCACTTTAAAATATAAGCATAAGCAAGGGCTTTCTGAAAAGGACTCCAATAGCTCAGGGAGCAATAGCAAGAATTGACAAATGTGATTGAGCCAAATTAAAAAGCTTCTGTACAGCAAAAGACACAGCAGTGTGAAGAGACAGCCTACAGAATAGGAGAAAATCTTTGCCAGTTATGCATCCGATAGTGGATTACTATCTACAATACATACAACTCAATATATGCAATACAAAAAAAATGAAATACCTCAAAAGCAAGTTATCCAACCAAAAATTGGGCAAATTAATTGAATAGACAGTTCTCAAAAGAAGAAATACAGATGGCCCATGAACATACGACAAAAAGTGTTCAACATCCTTAACCATCAGGGAAATGCAAATCAGAACTATATCAAGGTATCATCTCACCCCAATCAGAATGGCCAGCATCAGCAAAACAAACAACAACAAATGCAAGCCGGATGTACAGAGAAAGGAATCCTAGTACACTGCTGATGGGAATGCCAGTGCAGTGACTGTGGACATCAGTGTGGAGGTTCCTCAGAAGCTAAAAATAGAACTACCAACTACCTTATGACCTGGCTCTACCACTCCCAGATATATACCTAAAGGAATCAAAATCGGCATAACATAAAGATATCTGCACATCATGATTATTCACTATGCAAAATAGCCAAAATATGGAATCTAGCCAAGAAACATAAATGTCCATCAACAGATACAGATGTATCTCTATATACACATTTTTTATCCATTCATGTTTTAAATATATATATATATATATATATATATATATATATATATATATATATATACACACACACACACAGATTATATATGTGTATATAATATGTATAGTACATATGCATACATATTATTTTTAAATTGAGGATAGGGGCTCGGCTTGTGTCCCAGTTTTAGAGCACTTGTCTAGTATGTATGAAGCCCTGGGTTCAATCCACAGCACATTCCCTTAAAACAAAACAACAAAAATAGGTGTGTGTGTGTGTGTGTGTGCATGTGTGTGTGTGTGTGTGTGTGTGTGTGTGTATGATGATTTTGAGGGCTTTTTTCCAAAATAATTCCACTATCATTTCACTAATGAGAAACATACACCCAAGTTTTCATGTACCCAAATTGTTAAAATCAAGTAGGTTAGATTTGGGACAAAATTCTGTTCTCTTCAGAAAGACTAGATAGATATTCCACATTTAATGTATCTTTTCTGATTTGTTTAAAATACTCTTTTTACTTATATGCATACACTGTGTGTGTTTTATGTACAAATATTCCATCCCAAGCATATTTCTGCCAATTGTCCTAGATTTTCAGCTTTTATACAGAAACTTTTTTTTCAAAACTTTTGTTACATATAACTGTTCTCCACAGAAAAGTACAATTAAAAACATCTCTTTGTAAAATTTTAGCCATTGTCTAAGGGCAAGTTATAATAATTTAAAAATACCCTTAAGAACACAAATTGAATTGGTTTATGTGCCATACTTAAAAACGTATTACTGTGTCTAGTATCCTATCTTTGGAATGTTTTTCCTCAAGATCTTATAATTTTTTCCTTTTGTTTGATATAATAAAGTCTCTTATTCTCCCCTCAGAAATCTACATTCTTTGCCCTAGAGGACATTATTTCTGTGAAATGTTCTGTTGAAAGGGGAATCTAATGAGCTAGTCATTTGGAGAAAACTGTGCATTGTGCTTCTGTGGAAGACCACAGTGCACAAAGCACATTAAGTCTGAGAAACATTCTAAACTCAGTTTAATGTAGAATTTCCCAAATAAATGGACCATAGAAATTTTTGAACAACTCCTGATATTCTGGGAAACACAATTTGGGAAAATTCTTTCCAGTGGCTTGAGCATTAATCACTGTTATGCATATCTGCAAACTTCTCTTGAAACTCACATAGTTACAGATCTGGTTTAATAGCATTTTATAGCTACAAATTTTTTAAAAACGAGAAATCCGGTTTTTTTTGTTTTATATAAATTCAAATCTTAAGGTTTTTTTTTTCTTTAGAAGGAGAATGTTGATGCTCATTAAGAATTATGATATAGGATTTAAATCATATGCTGGCCATGTAGGGAATATTATTCCTTAAAATATTGCTATCAGTAACCAGGTTGAGTGACTAAAGATGAATATTGAAATATACCATTTTTAAATTGCAGTTGAAGTATTTTAGAAACAGTAAGGTACACAGACCACCATTGTACGCCTCAATACATTTTCACCTATGTATTTATACTCATGGCACCAGTACTCAGATTATGACATAAAATAGTCCCCGCAATCCAGAAAGTTCCATCTTCTAAAACTAACCACTCTCCTAGATTTCCCAACATAAAATAGTGTAGCCTTTGGGCTGTATATAAACTGAATCCAACAGAAGGTATTCTGTCATTGATTCAGGCATCTTTTCCCCTCTAATAGACAACTATGCCTGCAGCCATAGCACTGTGGCGTCAGATCTTGGAAGCTCAGCAGGGTTGGGCCTGGTTAGTACTTGGATGGGAGACTAGCTGGGAATATCAGGTACTGTAGGCTTGGGAGAAGGACCTGGCAACCTACTCCCAAAAAACAATCAGCCATTGAGAACTGTACAAATAGCAAAGAAGCACTGAGAGTAGTATTTCACCTGATGTACATAGGGTCATTATGAGTTGGACCTGACATGATGGCAACAAAGAACAACAAAGGATGGAACCCAGAGTCTTGCATAAAATGAGCAAGTGTTCTACTGCTGAGCTATATCCTCAGCCCATATTTGTGCTCTTTAAAGACGAAATGTAAAGCAGCTCTTATCTCTTCTCAATCCTTATCAAGATTAGATTCCATATTGTGTGTTTACAATATTTGCTGATAATTGAGAATGTAAGATTTTACTATGTTGTTGTTGTTAGGTGCCGTGGAGTCGGTATCCGACTCATAGTGACCCTCATAGGGTTTTCAATGGCTGAGTGCTTCGGGATTGCTTGGGAGTGGATTGCCAGGCCCTTCTCCCATTTTTGCGTTGCTGGGAATTGAACTCGGGGCCTTAGAGACTGCAGCGCAGCGCTCTACCCACTGAGCTAAATCCCAGCCCACAAAATTTTATGATAGAAAACCCTATTTCTTCTCATAGGCTGTGTGACCATGGAAAGGATAATACTTTTAGAGAAGTCCAGAATCACCCAGCAGATACTTGACCTGTTAATAGGCCATAAACTACTCCTTACTTTCCAGAAGTGAAAATTATCTAAGAGTCAGAGACTATTAAAGCAATTTAAATAATCAACAAAGTCAAATAAGCACATACAAAATAAGCACTGCCACACTTTGGTGATTTTCAATTTTATTAATTGGAGCACCAAAATCATAGGCTTGTGTCATATTTTCCCACTGTGTTTCTAGATTATGTCAATGTTGAGTGATGATTGATGCTCATTGTTTTCAGTGATTTTTCTCATCATCTCATTACTGTTAGTCATGGGAACTTGGTAGTCCATTAATATTACCTTATTAAACCTCATAAGGTCTACACACCAATGCCAGTGGAAGACATAAACTCAGTTATCTTTTGAATTATGTGCCAATTTCTAAATGAAGCTAATGTAGCTTATTTCTTTTTTTACTTATCAAACAGTAGGAAAATTATCTCAAAATGACTTCTATATTATGTTATTACTATAATGAGGAATGTATAGGTCAGGCGAAATGATTTCCAGTAGCAAATTTTGCCATTATCAGTAATAAATGACAACAAATATTTGTAACGTTCAATAGAGAACATTTATTTAGTAACCTCATGGTTAAATATTACATAAATCCACTGACAAATATTGGGCTGTTGTTGTTATGTGCTTTCGAGTCATGTCCCACTCATAGTGACCCTTATAGGGTTTTTAATGGCTGATTGCTTTGGGATTGCCTTGGGAGTGGATTGCCACATCCTTTTCCCATTTTTTGTGGTGCTGGGAATCAAACTTGGGACCTCAGAGACTGCAGAGCGGTGCTCTACCAACTGAGCTAAATCCCAGACCCAAGTATTGGGATTTATGTCAAATTTCTGTCATTTTAATGATACAAGGATATTTTGGAAGGAATTCCAGGTGTAGCCTGATTCTAAGGTCCTGTAAAGCATTTTTTCCCATCTTGATTGCACATAAGAATCATCTGGGAACATGTAAACAAATAGGTGCCCCATCATTAGAAAATTAAATCAGTGTTTCTACAATTGGGCCGCAAGTGTGAGTATTTACAAATTTTCCTGGGTTTTTCTACAGTTCAGTCAGCTTAGACAACAATTCTGTATCAAATGGTTGAATATAAAAAAGCTTTAAGAATATTGTTTTGTGTTTAAAAAGCAACACTAAATATTTTAAATTTAGAAGTTTTGTTAATTTTATATTATTGTATTCTGTATATAATTTTATAAAAGAATATACACGTGTACACATGAATAAAAAGGAACTCCATTTGATGAAAACATTATGCTGGTTGCAATTTGTTTTTAATTATTAAAAATTTTATGTCATAGTTGTTTGGAAGATCAAAGAACATAATAGTGCAACAACACTGAACTGGTACAATGTTTGTGTGGTTCACAGAGCAGGGGCTGACTATAATATGTACATGATATTAGCAGAGGACAATGACACCTATAGCCTATTACACCATAAACAAGTCCTGGGAGACCGAACCTCAAACAAATAATAAAAGCAGGATTTCCAGAGGGAATGGCTGAATCATCTCTCTAATTAGCATGATTATTTGCCTGGTTGGCTGAGGCAAAAGGTCTGAAAACTTTTAATGACAACTTAGGGTGAAAGAGATCCCCAAAGGAACTTGAGAACACTCTTGGGTCTGTTCATATCTAAGAGAAAGTATATTGGTTTAATTCACAACTGACAGCAGCTGGAGATTATAAAGGAAGATACTTAGTTGAGGCTTAGATATTTAAAATTTTCCAATATTCATATTCTTTTAAAAAATATACTTTTATTTATTTTTTGAGGTGCTGGGGATTGAACCAGAGCCTGTGTATACTAGATAAGCACTCTACCATTGAACTACATCCCCAGCCCCCTATACATTTATTTAAGTATTGGTGAAGAAATTTCAACAGTACATATTAACAATATAGTCAGGGGATTTGTAATTTATCAAACAAAGGACTTGAAGTAATTACAGAAAATAATGCAGTGCCTAAGATGGTCATTTAATTTAGTCAGGAGAGCAATGGCTTAGCTGAAACTTGAAAGAAAGAATATTGGAGTTACTGACTAATAAAAAGAAAAAGTGTCCTAAAAAGGAAGCAAGCAAGACATTCAAAACCCTGAGCATTCTTTCATTATCTTCAAAGATTTAAATTATATAGACTTTCACATCATATAGGGCAAACATTTTTTAATGAAAAGTACATATACTCTATGAACAGTATATATATGAAAAGTATATGTACTCTATGAAAAGTATGTATATGAACAGTATATATATGAAAGTATATGAACAGTATATATATGAAAAGTATATATAAAAAGTATATATAATCTATGAAAAAAATATATACTCTAAGAATAATTATTGATGAAACAATTTTTTTTAAAGAAGTAAATTTTTATTGTGCTTCACTAAATCATACTTTGGAAGGGTCTCCATCTGCTCAACAATATGGGGCTCAATTTGCACTGTTTTCTGGGTAGTTGTTGAACTTATTTCAAAGTGTAACATGCTACTATAAACTCAATTCCCTGAGGGTGCAGTTCAGTAAGTATGGTTCAGGCACCAGCCCCATCAACTTCCTTTGGGAAGTTATTAGAAATGCAGATTCTCTGACCTCACCCAGATCTACAAACCAATCTGCCTAGTGATTCGGGTTCATAGTAAACATTTGAGGATTACAAACTTCAGTGAAAAGCATAAATGCGAAAGTTTGTTTTCTTTACCTGAGGAATTTAGCAAAATAAGTAGTTTATTCTCGGAAATTAAATCAATATTTCTAATAAGTATCTGAATCATAGTTTTTTCCTTCTCTTGTAATAGAAGATAGCCAATTTACAGTATGTTATATATTGGGGGTATGTTTAACTCTCAAATATGCCTAGAAAACCATCATTCAGTTTATAGTAAGTTACTTTAGTAACTCTGGAGAATAAAATAGAAATGTTGCACTTGCATTTCACATTTTTTGTAAGAAATCAATGACTTTCTTTGAAAAATGGAGATATGTTGACACAAAATGACATTCAAAAGAATATTTACAATTGGTTGACTAAGAAAAATTCTTGAAAGAAAAGTGAAGAGTTGGGTTATAAATCTATAAAATTCCTCATGATAGAGATGACTTGAAGCTTTCAGCTAAGCTAATATTCTCTAGGCACCTCAGAAAACTTACATTTTAAAAAGTATCTATGCATTCACAATTTGTCACATTTGCTTTATTTTGGGATTAAAGCTTTCTTGCTGAACTTTAATTTGCTTGAAAAGATAAAGAAGATATTTAAATATCTTAATTTGAGTAATTCATGAAAGAGGAGAGGAGGAAAAGAAAAATAAGCCAAAAGTTAACCAAAACTGCTACTCATGTCTTGAAGACATTTATAAAAATAATAAGTATTGTATTACACTGTCCCATTGACAGAGAAGAAATTTTAATCCCCAAGGGATAGAGTGCATCATAATCCAAAAACAACAATAGGACAACAATTTCTTGCCGGTCTAAATGATTGTAACCTCAGCTGACTATATCTCAGTGATAGAGAAATTTAGTGATTCTCTTCAGTGCACATTTTTTGATTCATATCACATTTTTTGATTCAGATGTAATGAGAAGTATGGGATGTAAACTGGAGCTGTGCAGTGGCATTTTTGTCACCTACTCTGAAGCACACTAATAGAAGGATTCATTGTTGTTGTTGTTAGGTGCCTTCAGTCGGTATCCGACTCATAGCAACCCTGCGCACAACCAGCAAAAGACTATTGTCAGTGCTTCTCTGCTGTTCACAGGGTTTTCAATGGCAGATTGATTTTTGGGAGTGGGTTGCCGGGTCCTTCTCCCAAGCCTACAGCACCTAATGTTCCCACGTGGTCTCCCATTCAAGTACTAACCAGGCAGGACCCTGCTTAGCTTCCGAGATCTGACAGGATTGGATGCCACAGGGCTTCCCTTATCGGCAGAAGGTTTCATAGCAACACCGGAAGGCTTGATTATGGAATATGTTAATAACTATCTGAAAAGCAAGATAACGATGAAATATTTAATTTATTCCTAAACACAGATGTCCCAGGATTCCAGTTGCTCTCTGCTTTCTGCAATAGTCGAAGGACAGAAGTTCGGAACCTTCATTAATTTTAATCAGAGTGTTAGAGAAACCGTATTGGTATATTTGTCTTTTTCCATCACAAAAACTATTTTTGCATTCTTACGTGAAAAGTATATTGGTCCCTGTGTCTTTACGTTTTTCTTACTCATTTACTTTGTCACTGTGAGACTATGGGATGTTTTTATCATACGTGGTGGTGGTGGTGTTCGGTACTGTCAAGTCAGGTCTGACTCATAGTGACCCTCATAGGCTCCTGTGCTTCATAGACAGATTCAGAAAATGATAAACCAACAAATGCCAAAACATGTTTTTGCTCAACTTAACTTTCATTAATTAGAATAATCTTACATACGCCCCACTCAATGAAATTGTCATCGAAGTGTTTCATTTAAGGGTATTTTGATTTTTTTCATTCTCTTTTTCAAAGGCAAATAAGTTTGGTTTAATAATTTTCATTTTTTAGTTAAAAGTTTAAATATATATCCCAGGAAGTTTAAAATATATATATATATATATATATATATATATATATATATATATATATTTGTTTTTATGTTGCTGTTTTAGTAAGGAATTATTTCCTTCTTTTGAAAAAAAGACAAACCAGTCTTTCACATATTATTAAAAAATGATCCATGTTTCTACAACCTCTCTAAATGCCTTTTAATCATAAATTAAATTGCAAAATAAGCATAAACCTAGGAGATGATACTCAGAGTATTTCACAATCTGTAGTCCATGGTACTAGCTAATCAGAACTGCTGGTGTGTATACCAACTGAAAACCAGCCTGCAAGATTTTGTGTCTGATGTGGTCCTCTCTGAGGACCCAGGTTTGATCCCCAGCACCACAAAAGTGGGAGAACGGCATGACAGCCCACTTCCTGAACACTCCTGAGAAAATAATCACCATCAAAAACCCTTGCAGGGTTGCTAACTCCTGGCACCTAACAACAACAACAACAAGCAACCGGTGCATCTGTTCATTCTAGTTTGTATGCTACAGTTTTCCTTAATGTAGATTTATAATCTTTATTATTTGGAGTACATATCCCATGTTTTAATTTACTTTCTCAGGATTTTTTTGGCCTATTTGACACTTTTCTTTTTCCAGGAATACATTTGAATAATATGGCTCAATCACAAAAATGATTAGCATGTTTATATATCAAATATTGAGCTGAGATTTAGGTCAGTTGGTAGAGCACCACTCTGCAGGCTCTGAGGTCCCAAGTTTGATTCCCAGCACTGCAAAAATGGGAGAAAGACATGGCAATCCACTCCTGAGGCAATCCGGAAACAATCAGCCATTGAAAACCCTATGAGGGTTGCTATGAGTTGGACTCAACTAGAGGGCACCTAACAACAACAAAAACAATGTCAAATATTTGTTGACAATCATGCCAATCAAGTTTACACTTAAAAAAATCATCTTATAATACTAAACTTACCTTTTCCCAAGAAATAAAATATCTCCCAGTTAATTTGCCCGTTACATCTTTCTATAAAGTTTCATGGTTCTCTTGATATTGATGCTCTACATTTTAAGTTGATTTTTAAGAATTTTGCCTGTTCCGCTATTGTAAATTTTCCTATCTTGATAAAAATTTGAAGTTATTCCTTGAAAGTACATGAAAATACTCCAAATGTTTGTAATTAACTTTGCATTTAGTCACTTTCATGCATTCTTCTGTGGGTTCTTACATATTTTCAGTTTATGACCATGTCTTTTCCAAGGAGTAAGCTTCTTCCTCAAAGTGTAATTTTTCTGCATTTTTCCTTTTAAATAAAGCCCTACAGTCTTGTACAGGCAATTTGAATGAAAATGTGCTTGTCAAACTCTGTGTTTGTAAAAGTAGGCACTGCTTTGTCTTGAACTTGATCAATATCAGTTTTTATTATGTTCTAAATGAAGTCATGTACACATCAATCATCCTTGGAGGAGTTACACCATGTTATATGACAATGATTGTTAGGTTTTATGAATTTAACATTTCAAGACTTTCATTATACTTGCTTGGTTATTAAAATACAAAACAGTATCCATATGTTCTTCTTGTTTTTCTAATAGAGCTACATCAAATCAATACTGTAAAAGATTATGTCTGGCCATTTTGTTCAAAATGTGAAAAGGAGTAGCATAATGCATTATCTCTGTGATGAATATCCTATTTTCAAACAAATTTCTCTCAACGCACTTGCCATTGAGTAAGCATTAACCGCTGGCAGCTGCTTTCCCTGATACAGCCCGTTTAGCAAGCTTATAAAACTGCACTATAAGGTGGCTTCAAAATTAGCACTTAACTTTGTATTTCATATTGATTTAATTTGCAGTATGTAGTAAAGCATTTCTTTGGTGGTTAGTTTATAAGTGAGTGAGTGGATGCCACATGAAGTTGAACAGGTGAGAGTATATGCATGTATTTTTTATATTCGCCACATGTCCATCAACTTGTCATGCTGTGGGGTCTCCCGTGTCACTGTGATGCTGAAAGCTATGCCACTGGTATTTCACAAACCAGCAGACCACCCATTGTGGACAGGTTTCATCTGAGCTTCCAGACTGAGACAGACTTGGGAGAAGGACCCAGCAGCCTGCTCCCAAAAGAAAAATCCATTGAAAACATAATAAATAGCAGAGAAGCACTGTCAAATATAGTGCCAGAAAATGAGTTCCCCAGGTTGGAAGGCATTCAAAAGACAACTGGGGAAGAGTTGTCTCCTCAAAGTACAGTCAACCTTAATGATGAGAATGGAGTAAAGTCCCGGGGACTTCCAATTTCTGATGTAGCATGACTGAAAATGAGAAGAAACACAGTGACTGCAACAATGAGCTCAAATATAAAAAAAGATCGTGCACATGGCATAGTGTTCGGTAGTGTTTTGTTCTCTTGTACATTGAGTCACTATGACTCAGACACAACTTAATGGCAGCTAACAATAGTTCATATATATATTATATATATACACACACATATATACATATATACATATATGTATATGTACATATATACATATACACACACACACACACATATATAGTATACACACACATACATGGAAAGGAACCAGTTTTATTCCCTTACATGTGTAGGTATGGTTTACATGTAATATGATCTTGACGTGAAATGACATATATTGATATATTTAATAAGCTGTAACCCATGAGTTCTCACAATTTGATGGGTTGATATTTGTTGTTGTTGTTCTTAGGTGCCAACTCATAGCAACTCTCATAGGATTTTCAATGGCTGATTGCTTCAGGAGTGGATTGCCACATGCTTCTCCCATTTTTGCTGTGTTGGGGATCAAACCCAAGGCATCAGAGAGCACAGAGTAGCATTCTATCATCATGTTGATGTTTACAGGTTGCAAATTCAGATTCTAGGAACTAAGTAAAAAACATACATAAATGAATTTGGCTTGGTGGTTGCCATGAGAAACTACTGTGCTTAGAGGAAAAGATGTATTTTTAAATGTTTTTCTCATTAAAGCATTTGGAAAAAAACTAATTGTTTATTCTGAAATTTGGCAAAATACATCAAATAACAGCAAGAGTGAGGATTTAATAAGATATAAGCCAACAGGAAATTTAGTGGAACAGATAAATAAATGTAAAATCTATTTCTCTAAATTATTATTGATATATGATCCTCTTTTAAGCCTAAGAAAATGTGTGAACAAAAAGGAAATAAGGAAAGATGAAAAGAATCATAAGCAGTTCTTGTACCAATTCAATTGCATCAATTTGAAAACTTTAGATGACTTTCTAGAAAAATGCTAATTCTCAAAATCGGCACAAATGAAAGTGGAAATCTCATTCTCTAACAACTGCAGAAGAGATTGGAGAGGAGATTAGAGATCAACATTGATAAAGGCATCTGAATCAGATGGCTCCAGGCTGAGCGTTATCTACCTAATGTATAAAAACAGATGAAGCCAATTATATTACAGTTCTATTTTTCAAAGAGAAGTTGAAATATTCATATTGGTATACAATACCACAGTCTTTAGATATTCAAATTGAAGCCTTATAAAATACTGTTGGATCAAGCTGGTGGTGTTGGCCTTTAATCTCAGAGACATTGGAGGCTGGGGCAGGAGGATCGAAAGTTCAAGGCTAGAGGCAGCCTCTGTAAGTTTACAAGACCTTGTTTTCAAGCAAAAATAAAGAGGGGGGGCCTGTGGTGCAGCCCCAGTAGGGAAACATTTATATGTATGTGCAAAGACCTGGGTTCAACTCCAAAGTACATTAATAATGTTGTTAGGTGCTGTCGAGTCATATCTGACTGATAGCGACCCTCATAGGGTTTTCAATAGCTGATTGTTTGGGGATTGCCTCAGGAGTGGGCTGCTATGTCCTTCTCCCATTTTTGAGGTGCTGGGAATCGAACCTGGGGTCTCAGAGACTGCAGAGCAGCAATCTACCAACTGAGCTAAATCCCAGCCCCACCATAATAATAGCAAAATAATAATAAATTTTCTGAACATATGATCCAAATGTTTGAGATTTCATTAGGACTGATGGCTGCTTATTGGATACTGAACTCTAGAGATCTTTGAAAGATGTATTCTTGTGAATATACCTGCCTAAGAAGCTGTGTGTGTGTGTGTGTGTGTAGAGGGAGAAAGAGGTACAGAGAGAAGTAATTTTCTGAATTTATTTTCATATTTTATACATACTTTAGTATATCTTCAAATGAACTGCTCTACTATAGGTGAGCTCTTTTTTATTATATGTACTCCATGGAGTGTATAAATAATAAATGGCATGCTTGCTGCTGTATCCTCCCTAGAAATATGGAACAGCCTACTCACTTTTCTACTGCCCAGCTTCAATGGGAAAAGCATCCAGTCTGTTTTCCACCCTGTGTATTTTGCCTGTGAAAGGGCAAAGAGAAAATGTTGACTGTGTTTCATTTTCTCTGTGTGGTTTCATTTATCTAGGTTCTATTTACCAAGGAGGAGAATCACTTTGCAAATTGGCCTTGACTAACCCAAAGCCAAGCCAGAAATAGATGAGAATTAAATAGTTGTGACTGGGTTTTTGCCTCCAGTCCACTCTGTTAGCAGAGAGCCCTCCCTCAGTGGTCCCTGACATTCTAGTGTCACTGTGACCCATCATGTCATGTCAGTTCTGATCCACTCTAATGGAGATTTTGCTAGTCAAAGGACTTTCCTTACTGCTGACCCAAGAAAGCTCCAGTGTTGTATAAATCGCTGTATTGAGCAGCTAGTAGTGGACAGAGTAATTAATCATAATCATTATTAAATACTTAGAATGCTTTCTAAAGTGAAATTTATTTAGAGTGCAGGGGTATAAAAACTGTGTCCTGAGATGAACTTTCCAGTTTAATCAACTTAGTGGTATGTTTTATTCTTGGAAATTTCGTTTCTCATTTTGAGACAAAAGTAATCCCATGGGCATAATTTGCGCAGAATAATATTGCTTGAAACAGCAAGGTTTATTGATGGTTAGTTCACAATAACACTTTTAAATTCTGGCAATTTAACTACACTCTGGTACTTTTAGTCAATTTATTTAGGACTTGATGGTTAAAGAAATTGTGTTTAAGCATGCCTAATATTTAATTTACTATATGAAATTTGTCAAATTTGCATTAAAATTTCAATAAGAAACAGAACATCTGAGCAAATCTGAGAGCATGGGGATTTTGTCTAGATTCAATTTCAAATTATTGATATGTAAACTGAAAAGTAACATTTTTAGAGACAAGATAATGAAATAAACTATGTTATATAAGAAAATAGTAAAACTTTGAAAGATAGTTTTATAACTAATTTTAGGGAAATTACCAACCTAGCATACATTATAAATAGTACACTTTATAAGACTTTACATGTATGTGTAGAATTAATCTGTTATGTAAAATTTTCTTCTCTCTCTGTCTCTTTCTCTCCGTTTCCTGTTTTTAATTTGTCATTACGTAGTTCTGTGCACAGAGAGAACATACCTCCTTAAAACCCTCTAGCAATCAGCTTATGCCCTGAAGCATAAGATTCAATTATTCATACCAGTATTAGGACACACATTTAATATATCAATTCAGAATAAATCCTTACACAATTTGCCATAGAAAAATAAATACTATAAAATTTTAAGTGAAATTATCTCTAAAGGTGATTGAGATAAATCATATCTGAACTTGACAGGTACTCCATCAAAGATAATCTCAGCACTATGTTATTTCAGAAGATGTTGTTCACGTGATAAACAAGGCAGAATATTCAAATGTTCATGTAGAGAAGCACAAAAATATTCTAGGAAGAGTGGAATAGTTTTCTGAATGCAATTTGTGTAATTTTATTTTTGGAAGAATTACACCTTTTGGTACATACACATTGCCTTTAGTCATTACTAACATTAGCTTAGACCTAGTGTAATCCCATCTCTATTTTCCTGAAGTGTATACTATTTGCTTATCTCCTTGATCCATCTGATATGTTCCTAAGACCAACTGTAGTGTCTTACTCCCTCTGCCACACTATAGCACTGAATCAAATCATTGTTGGTGTTAGGCGCAGTCAAGTTGGAACTGACTCATACTGACCCTCATAGGGTTTTCAATGGCTGATTGTTTCAGGATTGCTTCAGGAGTGGAGTGGCATGCCCTTCTTCTGTGAATCGAATCATAGTTCCACTTGAAAGCTCTTATTAATTTAGTTGTATGGAATCATATGGAATGCACCTAATTAATTTTTATTCTATTAATTCTTTTTCCTTGGATGAATTAGACCTTTCCAATCCTGATTTTTCTCTCATTTATGTGATTCTTCATTTTGAAATTTAAAATGCTTTTTGGTTGCCCTGTATCTGTCATGTAAAGAGAACTAACCATGAATCAATCCTTAATATATTTTTATTTTTATTGGATTTTTAACAGTTGTAACATATATAATAGTGCAGGAAAATATATAATAGAAACTTGTGTTTTCATGACCATTTAAAGTGAAATCAACAGTTTCCACTCCAAATTTCCATTAATATTTTTTATATATATAAAAAAACAGATATACCTGAAACCTTCTCTCTCTTTCTTCCTGCTTCTTAACCTTGTGTTAAGAAGCCATTTTCTCCACACTGCAATGCCCAGAATTAGACACATTGAATTTCATTGATCATGGATGTTTCTTGGGTTGATTTCCTTGCAGTAATTCTGTCATGGGTATACTCTAACCTGAAAGTTAGATTAGAAAATTAACCACCTCCTACATACCATGTATAAAATTATAGGAGAAAAGTAACTTGAAATAAATCAGTTGATAATTGTAGCAAGTATTCATAGAGAGGAAGGCAGAAAACACAGGTAGTTGCTACAGTATAAAATTCTCAACTGATTATAATGGAATGTTGTTGTGGTTAGGTGCCATCAAGTCCAAATCATAGTGACCCTGTGTACAGCAGATCAAAACACTTGCCCATTCTTTGCCAGGCAAACCATCTTATTTATGTTTAAGCCCATTGTTGCAGACACTGTGTCAATCCATCTGGTGGAGAGTTTTCCTCTTTTGTGTTGACCTGCCACTCTCCTAAACATGATGTCTTCTCCAGGGATTGATCTCTCCTGACTATAGGTCTGAAATATGTAAGACACAGTCTGGCCATTCTTGCTTCCAAGGAGCACTCTGGTTGCACTTCTTCTAGGACAGATTTGTTGGTTCTTTTGGCAGTCCATGGAATATTCAATAGATGTCTCCAGTACCACAATTCAAAAGCATCAATTCTTTTTCTGTCTCTCTTGTTCAAGGTCCAGCTTTCACAACCAGTGATGCCACTGAAAATACCAAGGCATGAGTCAGACGCACCTTCGTCTTCAATGTGACATCTTTGCTTTCCAACACTCTAAAGAGATCTTTTGCCACAGCTTTTCCTAGAGCAATGCATCTTTGGATTTCTTGACTGCTGCTTCCATGGGTGTTGATTATAGAGCCAAGCAAAGCAAAATCTTGCACAACCTCAATCTTTTCTCCATTTAATGTGAAGTTGCGTGCTGACCCAGTTGTAAGGATTTTTGTTTTGTTGATGTTTAGTCATAACCCATATTGAAGGCTACTATCTTTGATCTTCATCAGTAAATGTTTTAAATCCTCTTCATTTTCAGCAAGCAAAA